>QRDG01000514.1:0-244003 GCA_012064385.1 Puccinellia tenuiflora
CAGCCACGGAAGGGCGGCCACGACCATGTCCACTACGACCACCACCACGGGGAGTGGAGGCCTTAGTGTGAGGGGCACGACCATGGGCAGTACAAGAATCAGGCAGAGGAACTTTTGCAGTTCTTCCAGGGTTCCTCTTCGAACTCGTTGCTTCTAGCTTCTTGCCCTTGCGACGTTGCTCATGAACATCAAGACGGTTGCTGCTGTCACCTGTGAAATAGAGCATGGTTGCGAGCATAGGGGTAAGTGCACAAGTCATAGGAGTGGAGGATCAAATGGTTTCCCTGAATAGATGTGTCAAAACTCTGCCTGGAACGAACCCGGTGCCAGGTCCGGAAAATTCCGGGCTCGGCTGGTAGACGGGCCGGTACCAGGTCCGGAAAATTCCGGGTCTGATATCGGATGTTACCACGAGTTCGCCAAAGGCAAGTTTATGAACTTAGCAACATCTACTCAACACAACCTAAAGAGTGAAAGCCATGGATTGACGTGGTTGACCTTCAAAGACAAAAGCTAACCCTAACAAAACAAATCCTCATATAATTGGAGCAAAGAGAGGAGAACTTGCAAGGTGAGGGAGAGGAAGAAGAGAGAGTACCCGAAGACAGTGGCGGAGCCAGAACTTCAACACTGTGTAGTCAGTGCAAAACTGTGTAGTCAAATGCATGTATTTGTATTATTTTTTATATGAATTCTGCTTGCATTTCAAAGAAACTGTGTAGTCATTTGACTACACAATTATAGTGTGGATCCGCCACTGCCCGAAGACATAGTGCCACTAAGCCAAGGACGGCTAAGAAGCACACCAATGGAGGAGGTCCTGAGAGAGGAGCTCGAACGACCTCCACGGCCAACGGGAGACGAATCCCTTCAGTGGAAAGCCTCCAAACGAGGAAGAGAGCGAGGGGGAGGCCCAACACATAGCTCCGAGCGGTGGAGATCCACCCGGGGGTGGAGGAGGATGGTGGTGGCGGCGGCAAGCAAGCCCTAGGTCGGGGGGGGGGGGAGAATGGGACAAAGGAGGAAGACACCCCCGACCTAGAACATAACGGGCCGGAAAACGACCCGTCCGGTATAGATCCCGGAAAATTCCGGGTCTGCACCGGTTCATCCGGAAACAATTCCGGGTTAATTCCGAACAATTCCGGGCTTAGCCAGAAGGTACTGGACTCGCCCGAAACCGCCCGGTTCTAACCCGTAATTCATTCCGGGTGAATCCGGTGCCAGGTCCGGAAATTTCTGGGTTCTTTACCGGGCCACCAGAAACTCCTCCAAACAAAGATTTCAAGTTGACTTGTGCATAGAGTGAAGAGAAAGACTAGATAAGCAGCAGAGACACAAGATAATATTATAATGAGTTCTAGGCATGTTCCTTGGGCGAACAAGCAAAACCAAATAGCAACAAGGCACATGATTCGAACAAGGAAAACGCGAAACCAAATAAGCGAGAGAGAAACCACCAAATATGAAAGGCATGTTGGCGGGGGATTTCTCCCCCTATGTTAGAGCACATATGTCATGGGTACCGCGAAGATACACGCTTGGGTCCATTTGACATTAGATCTTTGTGATATAGCACACATAGGTATGCATCATGCCAAGACATGGTAAGATGCTATCCCTACATGTGCGGCACACCTAAACAAGATAACATGACTAGTATAGGAAAAAGTGTAAGTAAGTCAATCCAAGTTGTTAAGATCAAGAATACCAAGTTCACCTCTCAACTTAATGAATCGGGCTTCATCCAAAGGTTTCGTAAAGATGTCCGCCAATTGGTCATTTGTTCCCACATAAGTGAGGTTAATGTTACCACTTGCGACATGATCACGTAGGAAGTGATGGCGAATGTCAATGTGTTTGGTGCGGCAATGTTGGACGGGGTTATTGGCGATCTTTATTGCGCTTTCATTGTCACATAGAAGAGGCACCGGACCAAGGGACACACCATAGTCTTTCAAGGTTTTCCTCATCCATAACAATTGAGCACAACAAGATGCCGCGGCGATGTATTCGGCTTCGGCGGTGGATAGGGAGATGGAGTTTTTTTCTTGGATGACCAACTCACCAATGACCGGCCAATAAATTGGCAAGCCCCGGAGGTAGACTTCCGATCAACCTTGTCACCGGCCCAATCGGAATCCGAATAGCTATGGAGAACGAAGGTAGACCCCTTTGGATACCACAGCCCGAGACTTGGAGTGTGAACAAGGTACCTTAAGATCCGTTGACCGCCACAAGGTGGCTCTCCTTCGGAGCGGATTGAAACGAGCACACATTCCAACACTAAACATAATATCCGGTCTAGATGCACAAGGTAAAGCAACGAGCCAATCATAGAATGGTATACCTTTATATCCACATCCTTCTCCTTCTTACATGCCCCTAGTTGTCCATTAGTGGCCATGGGCATCTTTGCAATTGAAGCATTGACCATATTGAACTTCTTGAGCATGTCCTTCACATATTGTTCTTGGGAGATGAAGGTTCCTTCTTCAAGTTGCCTCACTTTAAATCCAAGAAAGTATTTCAGCTCCCCCATCATGGACATCTCGAATTTCCTAGTCATCAACTCGGAAAAAGATTTGTTATGGCATTCAAAAGAACCACCAAAAATGATATCATCAACATAGATTTGGCATATGAAAATGCCACCCCCTTTGAAACGCTTCGTGAAAAGGGTGGAGTCGACTTTCCCAATCTCAAACCCATCCTTGAGTAAAAAGTCCCTAAGGTGCTCATACCAAGCACGTGGAGCTTGCTTGAGACCGTAGAGCGGCCTTATGGAGTTTATACACACGATAGGGAAATTGGGGTCCTCGAAACCCGGGGGTTGAGCAACATATGCCTCCTCTTTCAAGGGACCATTACGAAAAGCACTCTTCACATCCATTTGATAAAGTTTAAATTCATGAAAGAGGCAAAAGCAAGAAAGAGACGAATAGCTTCAAGGCGAGCAACCAGCGCAAAGGTATCCTCATAATCCATACCTTCTATTTGGCCATACCGTTGCGCCACTAACCTTGCCTTATTTTGTGTGACGATTCCGTTCTCATCTTGCTTGTTCTTGAACACACACTTGGTCCCAATGACATTGATGTGATGATCTTTTGGCCTCTCAACTAGAGACCATACTTCATTGCGGGTGAAGCACTTGAGTTCTTCTTGCATGGCAATGACCCAATCCGGATCTTGCAAGGCCTCGCATACCTTAAGAGGTTCAAAACGAGAGATAAACGAGTGATGCTTGCTAAAATTGGCTAAGTGATTAGCTTTCTACGAGTGAGTACTCCCATTGAAATGCTTCCAAGGATGTTGTTGACTTGCATCCCGCTTGCTTTCTTGTAGCTTTAATGCTTCGTGTAATGCCCTTATAATCAACAAATTCGCCCTTTAGGCGTTCTAGTTCTTGTGGATCCACTTGACCTTGATCTTGAGGGATAGGTTCAACTTGTTCTTCTTCTTGAAAAAGGTCAAGAGGTTGACGGCTTGGAGTTTGTTCTTGGACATGAATCTTCTCTTGAGATGCTTGTTCAACTTGTGGTGTGGGTGGTGGTATGTCTTGAGATGAGGTTGACTCTTCTTGAGTTGAGCTAGGTTCCACTTGCATTGAGCTAGGCTCCACTTGAGTTGAGTCACCTTCCATGAAGCTTGGGCTTGATCCTCCTCCATCACTAGCTTGATCTTGAGCTTGATGAGCCTCATAGGGCAAGATATGACCAATGCCCATTGCCTTTATGACTTGTGAAGGATCACCATCACCTACATCACTTGAAACAAATTGCCCCTTTTGGGAGCCGTTATTCTCTTCGAAATCCACATCACAAGATTCTTCAATTTTTCCCGTGGAACTATTGTAGAATCTATAGGCGTGGGAATTCGATGCATATCCAACAAAAGTACCATCAATGCTTCTAGATTCGAATTTACCGAGTCTCTCTTTCTTGTTCTTGACGAAGCACCTGCACCCAAAGACTTTGAAGTACATGAGGTTGGGCTTGTTCCCGATGATAAGCTCGTAGGCGGTCTTGTTGTGGAAGGGGTGGAGGAAGAGCCGGTTCGTGCATGAACCGCGGTGGCAACGGCTTCACCCCAAAAGTTGTAGGGTGACTTGAATTCATTCAACATAGTTCTTGCCATCTCGATGATTGTCCGGTTCTTCCTCTCCACAACACCATTTTGTTGGGGAGTGTATGGTGAGGAGAATTGGTGCTTGATGCCTTCCCACTCAACAAAGTCTTGCATGGTGTAGTTCTTGAATTCGGTACCATTGTCGGTTCGAATAGCCTTGATCTTCTCATCATATTGGCGTTGAGCTTGTTTGGCAAAGTCGATGAAGCATTTTTGGGTCTCATCCTTGGACTTGAGAAGGAATACCCAAGTGTACCTTGAGTAGTCATCCACAATCACAAGACCAAACTTCTTCCCGCCAAGAGTGTCATAGTTGGAAGGCCCAAAGAGATCCAAGTGAAGGAGCTCCAAAGGCCTATAGGTGGTGACGATGCTCTTGGAGGGGTGAGCCTTTCCCTTTTGCTTCCCGGCAATACATGCACTACACACACGATCTCTTTCAAAGTCAACATCGGTTAGTCCAATAACATGATCATCTTTTAGGAGTTGTTTAAGATTTCTCATGTTGACATGGCCTAGCCGGCGATGCCAAAGCCAACCATTGTCAACCTTGGCCATTAGACACGTTGAGAGAGGAGGGCTCTCTTGTGAGAAATCGGCCACATAAAGGCCGCCCTCAACATGTCCAACAAAGACCAATTCGAGATTATCACTCCTAAAGACCATCACCTTATGACGAGTAAAATAAGAATCATAACCAATGTTTGCAAGATTGTTAATGGAAAGCATGTTGTAACCAAGGGATTCAACAAGCATGACATTCTCGAGAGACATGTCTTTCGTGATTGCCACCTTACCATAACCCAATACCTTTCCCTTTGAATTATCCCCAAATGTGATGTAGGAGGTGCGATTGACATCTTCAATGAATTGATCAAGCAACTCCTTTCCTCCGGTCATATGATGGGTGCATCCACTATCAAACACCCATTTTGGGCCACCGGAGGCATATCCCTACACACAATTAATTCTTGGATTTAGGAACCCATTGAGGAATGGGTCCCTTAGTGTTAGCAACAAGAGACTTGGGTACCCAAATAGAATACCACCTAAAAGCATTGCGGGGACCAATAAATTTAGCATACACATCCCCTTTTAAACTCTTACATAGCACATAGGATGGGTTAGATTTTCCCGCAAAGTGATGGTTAGGATTGCCTCTCGTGGCATTCCCTTCCACCACAACCTTTTTGCCTTTGTCAACGTCCATGTGCCCTTCTTGCACAAAGTTCACCTTCTTGGGAGGATTGGCATTCTTCTTGTTGTTGTTCCTTGGGTTGTACCCAAGGCCTTGGTGTGGAGCTCTCATCTTTTGTTGAGCAAGAATCTCATTGAGACTCTTCTCACCTTGAGTGACTACGAGACGCTCCTTCTCAAGTTGTTCCTTCAACTTCTTATTTTCCTCAACAAGTGAGGCTTGACCATTCAAGGGGTTAGAAGCACAAGAAATATTTTCAACATTAATGGGAGCACTTGAAGAGCCAAGAGACTTGTCATAAGTAGCCCGAAGTTGATCATACTTCTCCTCAAGATTCATGAATTCATCCTTGATAAGCTTGTGAGCTTTCTCAAGGTGGTCAAGGTCCTTAGTAAGAGAGGCATGAGCAACCTCAAGCTTTGTCAAGTTCATAGGTTTCAATTTGTTGCGAGAGAGTAAAAGAGTTATGCTTCTCATTAGTGAGATCTTGCTTAAGAAGATTGAATCTTCGTCTCCCATCTTCAATATGGGATTCAAGTTCCTCAATGTTATCGTCCCGTTTTTTTAGAAAAGGAGAACATCCCAGTAAAGTGATGGTATCCATTAAGTACTCGAATTGATCTCGAGCTTCACCACGTAGAGAGCACATAACTCTATGCAACACAATCATTTTAGCACTTCCATCCTCATCATTATTATCCACTTCAAGCGAAGATAAAGGTGGACAAGCATCAAGTAAGGAAGGTTTGGAAGGAGTAAGCACCTTAGCTCCCTTTGCCATGAGGCACATGGGAAGGGTCATGTTGGAGGAGGGGACATAGTCCTTGGTGTAATCATACGAGAGTAGAGAGCCGGGCTCGGCACATGTCAACTCGGCCTCTTCATCTTGAGCACTCTCATCCTCCTTCACTACCCTTGCCATGAGACACTTGGGAAGGATCTTGGTGGTAGGAGCGTAGTCCTTGGTGTAGTCGTACGTGAATAGAGAGCTGGGTTCGGCGTGAGCCAAACCGGCTACTCCAACTTGAGCATCCCCCTCTTCCGTTTCATCATCGGACATGTACTCGGCACCAACAAAGGCCTTGGCTTCTCTTCTCTTGTTGAGAGGATTCAGGATGAGCTTCTTTCTTGCTCCTTTGTCATACTTGGGCTTGTCTTCTCTCTTCTCGTATGGGCACTTAACGGAGAAGTGCCCCGGGTGATCACAATTGTAACAATTCCTTTTTGGATCCTTCGAGTTCTTCATGAAAGATTTGCCCCACTTCTTTGTGAAGAAAGCAAGATCCACATCTAGCTCACTCGTTGAAGTCATCTCTACTTGTTCATCATGTTCTTCATCTTGTTCCTCTTCAAACACATGAATTCCCTTGGCCTTCAATGCAAGGTTGGGAGAGTTCATGGCACGGACGAGTTGCTTCGCTCGATTTCCTCGCTCCACCATACTTTGGTTTGCGGTGAAAAATGAGACTAGGTCATCCGGAGACATATCCTTCTTGGTGTCCAAGAATTGCATGATGAGAGCCATTTGCTTGTCGTCGGGAGCAACAATTTGAATAATCTTGTTCTTTATGAACTCATCATTCACATCGAACCCATCATTGTACTTCTCACAACCAAGGCCTTGGATTCTCACACGAAGAACATCAAGTCTTGAGTAGGCATCCTTGATGTAACAGCCCCAGATTAGCACCCTAAAATATGGGCCAAATTTTCACTTTTTGTGTTGCATTGCATCATGGCATACATATTTAAAATTGCTAATATGGAAATAAAGCAACACCTAGAAAAGAAAACAAAGGAAGCAAAACCCTTCCTCACATTTTCCAAACTAAATGCATTGGCCAAAATGGCCAAACCAAATGCAAAGCTCATGTTGGCAAAATACTTTATTCTTGAACTTCCAAATTGTTAGGAAGTTCCCAATTTGCTTCTTATCCCCAATTCTCAATTTCCAAGTTTTGTCAAATGAGAATAACTATGAGGACTTAAATTGGCTTAATTTAATTTCTAATTTTGGGACCAAGTTGAACTTTCCAAAAATTTAAAATAAAAATATGGGGTGATTCATTATTATAATATGAGCCTCCCTAAATATTTTCATAATTTATTGAAATGGCTATTTGCTCCAAATAAATCTATTTTGGGATTTTATCAAAAATGGCCATAACTAAACCCTATGAACAAATATGGTGCTAAACTTTTTATTTTAAATCCAAACTTTTTGTAGAGGTTCTATGGGTTAAATGGAGCCTATGTGAATTTTTTGCACATTTTTATAAAATTGTATAAAGGCCCCAGTTAAATTATTAAAAATGCTGCAGGACCTCTTTGTAATTAATTTAAATCAGCCAGGGGGGTATCCACAATTCTCCCCTTTTCTTTTTTCCTCACCGTGGCCTCCATGGCCGTCACTGGCGCCATGCCGTGGACGCGCCCCCCCCATGCCACCCTGTCCCCCTGATCGACCAGCTCCCTGGAGGACAAGGCCCTGCCGTCCTCTCACTCGCCCCCTCACCTGCTCTCTGCTCTTCCCCCCCCCTCTCCGTTCTCTTCCACAGACCGGAAGCGGTTTTCGGTACCCACCGTCGAGCCGCCGCCGCCCCTTCAAATCGCCGACGACTCTGACCGTCCCTGGCCACGCCGGCGCCGCCACGAGCTTCGCCTCGCTCTCCTCGTCCTCCCCGCCGATTGAATCGGGTCGGGACGCCCCCTACCTCAAGCATGCCGCCACACGCATCGACCTCCTTCTCCGATGACCACCGGTGGAGATCTTCACTTCCGACAACGACGGGCTTCCTCGAGCCTGAACGGCTACATCAGCACCATCCCAGTGAGCACCCTTCTCCGTTCCCGCCGTTCCCCAGCTCAAATTCGTGTTGTAGACGACTAAATCATCCGCCACTTTCCGCTCCTCCACGGCCGAGCTTGCGCTCAAGATCGTGCCGTCCCTGCACCCACGCCCTGGCCACTCCAGCTCGCGTGCACGATGAACGCATCCCCTACACGCACCCGCACGCCTCCGCAAGCCCGCATCCCTCTGCTCACGCCCGTGAGAGTCCGCTGTGGCGGCGACCGCTGCCGTTCATCTCGTTGCCGTCGTTCTGAACCTGAAACTCTGCTCCTGGCTGTTAGAAGATTCAGTTAACCACGCGCGTGTGCCCGGCCTTGCACCGGCCTGGCCGGCCTGGGGGCCGATGGGCTCGGGTACGTGGCCGGCCTGCCAGGGCTTTGTCTTCCCCTTTTAATTTAAACTGAAGTTAAAACTTTTGTATCTTTTCGAATGGTGATCCAAAAATTGCAAATTAAATATGAAAATGCTCAGAAAAACATTTACTATCATTTGGTAACATTTTCTTGCCCTTTTGAATAAATAAAGTTGCTGCTTAAGTATGAATTCCTAAATTGGCATAAATGATAACAATTTGAGGAATTTCATAACTCATTAAATAATTATCCAAAAATTATGAATAAACTATCAAAGTGATCTACTTTTCAAATGCTATCGAACCATGCACTTATCACATCATGATTACAATTATTAAATTGTTGTTACTCATAATTTGATTAAATGAATTAAATTCAATTAAATAATTAATTTGCTATTTATTCATCGGTGCTCCGAAATTTACAAATAGATTACCGAATTGATCGGAAGAACGAAACCTATCCATTCATGTCATGTTCATGCATATTTAAGCCATTTATCTAATAATTTAATAATTCATAAAGACTTGTGGTCACTAAGATAAATATGGGGTTGCTCCCAATAATTGCGCCAATTATTTGGCTCCCCATTTAATTTTGCTTTTAATTTATATAATGATATCTTTGCATCAACTTGACATGTCATCATGTGATTGAGCATTGCATCTTGTGTTCGTGTGATTTATGTGTGTTTTGTATTTTCTTTTGGGTATCGATAGATTCCGGAGTCGAGGGTCTCTCTAACTACCCAGACGAGCAGTACTTCACGACCGGGCAGCAAGGCAAGAGATAACCCAACCTTCTTGGCATTTTAGCATCCTATGATTTTATCAACTTATTTTATCCACCATAATATTGCATGCGGTTCAAATGTCTCTTTTGGTAAATATATAGAATCCTATGAATGCATGTCTCTTCCCCGAGCCAATCACATGTATCCCTACCTATGAACCCTAGTGTTGATGTGTTGGCCGGATACGAATTATAATTGTCGGTTATATGCTTATCCATGCTTAGATATGCTTAGTTGCAATACTAGTTGTGTCCGTTGTTTATTTCCATAATTGTTGTTGAAGATGGAATGATGCGGACTTGGTGGATATGTGTGGTGCTTAATTAAAATGCTAAGTAGGCTTGGGTGAGTTGCCATCGGGGATGGTGTTTTGCCTCACTCTAGCTCCTAGGTGCGAGTTCTTTACCTCTTGAACCAAGACGAGCGTGCTGCCATTGGTGGGTGTATGGGCGCCTTACTGACCGAATAACTTATGCGGGCGTATCCAAGGGTCCTCTAGTTCGGTTTTCCATTTGCGTGTGAGTGGAAAGATGATGTTGATGAGGATTTGTGTTTAGGGCGTGGCGATGGGGCAGGGCGCTGAGAGCGCTGAGCCTGTCCTATGGCCACAGATGACTCTTGGATATTCTCACGTGAGGTAAAGGTTTAACCGCGCCCGCTTGCCGGCCTTCCCCGGAAGAGGGCCACTCAGGTGAGCCGGACGGTACCAATGGGTAAATTAGTACACCCCTGCAGGGTTAATCTTTTCGAAAAGCCGTGTCCACGGTTATGGACAATCTTGGTATCGGATATAAGATCATAGACAACGTTAACCTAATTGATATGGCAGCTAGAGGTTGCATAAAACAAACTTGTGATAAAGGTTCATTTCCTCGAGGGTGAGTCGAGGGAGTGCCTTTGTGTGAGATGAGTGGTGATGGTTGTAAGTAGGTTCGCCGAGGACCGAAGATGATGATACTCTCTTACCCCTTTTTAAAAGTATTCTGAGTAGACGAATGCCATGTGTCAATTATATTTTTCTGTTTATGAAACTTAGCTTTATGCAAAAGAAATACATAAATAGCTTTAGAGCCTCCGTCAGTCATTGGGCCTATATCGCCCTACTAAACTTGCGAGTACATCGTACTCAGTCTCTCTTTGCTGCCTCTATGTATTTGTATTTCAGAGGAGGACGACACCGAGCCGCTAGGTGGGTTCTTCGTTGACGTCGACTACTAGTCTGGGGTTCCCAGGTGGCAGCTTGGGACCGTGGAACAAGCTGGCTTGGGTGATGTTTATTGTAGGCCTCTTAGGCCATATATTTGCTTCTTGTTGTTAGACAACACTACCCGCTTCCGCTTGTTGAATTGTTGGATCTGTGATCCTTTTGCTTGTAATATTTGTATTCTTCTCATTATATGAGTTGCTATATGATTTGTGTCGTAGAGTCATGCTTTGTGCCAGTTCTGTTCCACAAGTCTCGATCTTTGTGTTATACATTGATGGTTGTGCCAACTACATAGCCTCTCTGTATAATTCCGGGGTCGGGGCGTTACACTTGAGATTCTCACCATCCATGATCACAAACAAATCCATCTCTCTCTTGGCACACTCATAGTTGGTCTTTTGGGTGAGGGATGTTCCTTCTTGAAGAATGATGATTCTATCCCATAAATCTTTGGCGGATTCAATGCGATGAACTTGATTGTAGAGGCCCTTAGGAAGAGCAACACGAATCTTGTCACGGGCCGTGGAGTTGAGTTGCCGAAGGACCCGCTCATGAGGCGTCAAGCTACTTGGATCCTCAGGTAGATAGCCTTGCTCCACAATGTCCCAAAGCTCCTCGCACATGCTGCGAAGATAAGATTCCATAGAAGATTTCCAAAAAGAAAAGTGAGTTCCATCATATATAGGAGGTGGACCTCCGGGTGTCATATGCGGCAAAGCGATAGGTGGTGGGGTGTAGATATTTCCAACGGCGTTATACGAGGGGTTCTCCTTAGGCTTAAGAGCAGCGCCATCCTTAGGCCCCTTGTCGACACTATCACTAGTCTCGGAAAGGGGAGATAAGGCGGCCATTCTCTTCTCAACCTCGGTAGCCACAAGTGACTCCATTTACTCGTTCATGCGCTTGTTCATGGTTTCCATGAGGGAAGCTTCGCGAGTGGCCCATCGCTTTTCCTCCTCCGTAAGATCACCCATCTCACTCTTTAGGCGGTGAAGCCCTTAAAAAGAGTCCTTGGCTCTGATACCAATTGAAAGGATAGAGATGGTAACCTAGAGGGGGGGGTGGGGTGAATAGGTTTCTACAAATTTTACTTTTCTTTTCACAAATTTTAGGCTATGCGGATAAATGAAGTGTGCCTAACAACTAGGTGAAACAACCTATATGATGCAATTCAATACTTCAAGCACGAAGGCTATCACAAGAGTAATAACAATAATGAAAGAGCTCGGATATAAATAACCGAGGCACGCGGAGACGAAGATGTAACCCATGTTCCTTCTCTTGGGAGAGAAGTACGTCACGTTGGAGAGGTGCGGGATACCACGAAGGTTACCCGACGCCACGAAGGCTCACCTTCTTCTCCTTGAGCCTCTTCCACGAAGAAAGAGCTCAATCCACTATTGGTAGATCTTGAGGTGACCTCTGAACCTTTTCAAACTTTCCCGAAGCACAATCCACAGCCCGGAAGCTTCCGGGCGACCCTAGCCGCCTAGGGTTTCCCAACAAACCCAAGAGTAACAAGCAACTTGAAGAACTCAAGGGGGAATCACTTTTGACTCGGTGGAAACGAAGATCTAGACCTCCTCTTGGTTTTCCCAAAAGGGATTTGAGTTTGGTTGGAGGGCTAGAGAGATCTTGAAGCTTTAGTGGTCAACAACAATGGAAGAGAGAGAGCTTTGCCTTTTTCGTGTTTGGAGCTGGTTGACTTGCCTCTTGAAGAAGAAGAGGTGGGCTTATATACTAGGCACTTAGAAAACTGACCGTTACACAGAAACTGGGCAATCCGGTATGGATTCCGGAATTTTCCGGGTCTGGTACCGGATCCATCCGGAACTGATTCCGGAGCTCATACCGGGCCGATTCCGGGCTTAGCCAGAGGCTACTGGATTGCCTCGACCTCACCCGGAACTCACCCGGAAATGACCCGGAAATCTTTCCGGGTTGAGCCGGTGCCAGATCCGGAATATTCCGGATCCTATACCGGATGGTCATTTTCTGAACAATGATCAGTATTCCAAGTGAATCGTATATCTTTCTCTCTTAATTTGTGTATGAGTGGGATGGGTATTGGAACTGGGATGTATGGCAAGTGATCAAGAGTTCATCCCCAAAGAGAACAACAAGGTACCCCTCTTAATAGTGCAGTGATCCTATCGACTCAAGGAAGTAAATAAAGAACATAAAAACAAACCACCGCGACTTGATCATCCAAAAATGAGGGGACTCCATCCAATAACCAACATCAACATGGGCGGACTAAAACCTGAGTATTCACTTAGAGATAACATTAGTCCTTCCTAATTTGTGTGTCATCTTAACCAAAATACAATTAGGGACTTGCCCTTTCACTTGGTTTCCAAGAAACCTGTGATACCACACTTGGGCCGATATAGTTTCTCCTGAGAAGAATTTGCCATACCCCATCTTTGGTAAGAAGTTTAAACAACCATTTACCAAGAAGAGCGCTATTCTTGACCTCGGGGTCATGAATCCCCAGACCACCATATTCTTTGGGGCGGCACACTACATCCCATTGAGCCAGTCGATATTTCTTTTTTCATTGTCCCCTTACCAAAAGAATCTGAATAAAAAATAATCGATTCTTTTGATAATTGGAAGAAGGAAATCATATACAGTGCCATATTATATATTACTTAGTACTTAATTGATGAGAACCAATCTACCACCCTGGGATAGTAATTTTCCTTTCCAACTAGTCAACCTCTTTTGTAGCCTTTCCTCGACATGATTCCATTAAGAAATCGTAAGCTTCCTGAGATAAATCGGAATGCCTAGATAGATGATTGGAAATTGAGCTTGCCCACAGACAAATAACTCAGCATATTGGGTGGCATCGTCTTGAGCATCGCCGAAACAAAACAGTTTGATCTAGGAGGACACCACCACGTAGCGAAGAATGTTTTTCCGTATACTGAAAACTGGTTGTTCAGTACTTTCCTTTCTTACTATTACAGTTGCTCTAATATACCAATTACAGTGCCATTCTTTACTTCGCTTTGTATTTTCGATCTATCAAAATCTCAGTTCACAAACACCGTGTGCGTGTCAAACAAACTGAAAGATCTCACTTCACAAACACCGTGTGCGTCTGGAACAAACCCGGCCGAAGGACATGACTGGAACGCAGCAACATCACAGAAGTTCAGTTTACGTGGATCCGTGTAAATTCCAGCGATATACAATAGACGGATAATAAAGTTGGACGGTAGTTTCAACATCTATAATAGCAAAATCAACAGTTCTATCATTCCATTCAAAAAAAATTAAGGACATAGGGCCAGCAATGGAAGGATTACTGGCGGTTATCCTCTTGGCAGCAGGGTTCCTCCTCCACCGCGGCAATTCTAGCCCACCGCCGGAGCCGGTCGTCTGCACACGCGGCGGCGGCACGTCCAGATGCACCGTCACCAACACGTACGGCTCCTACCCGGACCGCACCGTCTGCCACGCGGCCAACGTCGCCTACCCGCGCACGGAGCAGGAGCTCGTTGCCGTGGTGGCGGCCGCGACGTCAGCCAAACGCAAACTCAAGGTGGCCACCAGGCACTCGCACAGCCTGCCCAAGCTGGCCTGCCCCGGCGGCCGCGACGGCACCATCATCAGCACGGAGCGTCTCAACCGCACCGTGCGTGTGGACGCCGGGAAGCTGCTCATGACGGTGGAGAGCGGCATGGTGCTGCGCGACCTCCTCGAGGCTGCCGGAGCGGCGGGGCTGTCCCTGCCGCACTCGCCCTACTGGCGCGGCCTCACCATCGGGGGCCTCTTGGCGACGGGCGCGCACGGAAGCTCGCTCTGGGGCAAGGGGAGCGTCGTGCACGAGTACGTTGTCGGGATGCGCATCGTGACGCCGGCGCCGGCGTCCCACGGTTTCGCCGTGGTGAGGGAGCTCGCCGTTGGCGACCCTGACCTTGACGCGGCCAAAGTCTCCCTCGGCGTCCTCGGCGTCGTCTCGCAGGTCACGCTCGCGATGCAGCCGCTGTTCAAGCGGTCGGTGACGTTCGTCAAGCGCGGCGATGTGGACTTGCCGGAGCAGGTGGCCAAGTGGGGCGGTCTCCACGAGTTCGGCGACATGACGTGGCTGCCAGAGCAGGGCAAGGTCCTGTACCGGCAGGACGATCGCGTCAACGTGTCCTCGCCGGGAGACGGGGTCAACGACGTGTTCTTCTTCCGGTCCCGCCCCACGCTCGGGCTCGTGGCCGCCAGAGCCACCGAGGAGCGTCTGCAGCAGAAAAACGGTACTGACGCTGCCCGGTGCGCGGCGGTGCGTGTGGATTCCACGGCGGCGCCGGAGCGGCAGGGGTACGGCTTCACCAACGACGGCTCCTTCTTCACGGGGTACCCGGTGGTGGGTTTCCAGAACCGCATCCAGGCGTCCGGCACGTGCATCGACAGTCCGGAAGACGGCCTCCGCACAGCATGCGCATGGGATCCGCGCATCTTTGGCAACTTCTACTACAACTCCGGCTTCAGCCTCACGCTCTCGATGGCGCCCGCGTTCGTCGCCGACATGCAGTGCCTCCGGGACCTCCACCCGGCCGCGTTCTGCGTCGGGCTAGAAGCTAGGGTGGGCGTGCTCATCCGCTACATCAGGGCATCCTCCGCGTTCCTCGGCAAGAATGAGGACTCGGTCGAGTTTGACATTTTATTCTACCGGAGCCGCACCGCCGGCGTGCCGCGTGTGCACGGCGACGTGGTGGACGAGATCGAGCAGATGGCGATGCGCAAGTACGGCGGCCTCCCGCACTGGGGCAAGAACCAGAACTTCGCATTCGACGGCGCCGTCGCCAAGTACCCAAAGGCAGGAGAGTTTCTCAGGGTGAAGGAGAGGTACGACCCCGACGCGCTCTTCTCCAGCGAGTGGAGCGACCAGGTGCTGGGCATCGGCGGTGGGAGCCCCAGCATCGTCGGGAAGCGTTGCGGCATCGAAGGGCTCTGCGTCTGCTCCGACGACTCGCACTGCGCGTCGGGGCAGGGGTACTTCTGCCGGCCCGGGAAAGTGTACACGGATGCGAGGGTCTGCTTGTTTTTACCAACCCGCGTGGTGACTTCTGGCATCCGGGACTAGGGGATTTGCACGTACCAGAGAGGAAACTCTTGTTAGAGGGAGCTACACCATGGCATGGCACCTCCGGGATAATCGTACCCTTACCCTGTTACTTCGATTAAACTGGTCTAAAACAAATCTTGGTGAGAATCTATATATCTTGCAAAGCAAAATTTCACCAACATGAGACCATCCCAACATGCCAACTATCCACATTGTCTATCCTTGTAGCCATCGAATTGCCATGTCAGTTTCAATTAATATTTATTAATGACAATTTATCTTTACATATAAGTTATCTACATCATCCATTTTTCCAATCATACAATTGTGGACGTCACCAATTTTCAGCCATAATAAACATAATCACTTCAGGTCGATTTCATTAACAATTTCTGACTATTTTGACCAACTGAATATTTCATCTTTTATAGCAAAATTTTCTATTTACAACATCTTATATCCTTTTATTTATAATTAGACGAATTAACATGCGGGCATCCTTCTAGTTTTAGAGATAATTAAAGTTCAGAGCTCCAAAAGACACTACTTTGAGGAGCACACACCTTCCGCCCCTTAGGCTTGTTCGGTTAATCCCCTTCCCAAGGATCGGAGATCTGGACTTGCAAGAGAATTAATCCCCCTCATGTGTTAGAACTCCCTTAAAAAGAAGAACTCCCCTTCCCAAGGATCGGAGATCTGGACTTGCAAGAGAATTTGTCCTCATCCTTAACTTGCAAGAAGAACTCCCTTTCAATGAATGTAACCAAGCAATCATTCAAATATTTTTGGCCCATTTTACTTCTCAGCTTGTTCTTGATATAGTTCATTGAAGAAAATACCCTCTCAACACCGGGCTGTTGCAACAGGGATAAATCCAATTGCATCTCGTTACCCTCATTTTCAGTTTGGTTTTTTGCCTCTCTCTTCTTTGCAGTAGCTCTTTCCAAAAAAGCCTTCAAATCAACAGCGGGACCCCCTTTTCTCTTCATGTTTCAGACCAAAAGCAACCAATTCAATCTGAAAAACGAATTAGATCATATGAATTTTGGACAAATTCCATCTGATTGTTATTTGAATTTTTACATCACCTCTAATCCTCTATGAATGAACTGGTTCTGAGAAGCCAAAGGAGGAAATCTTGAAACCGACGACCGGATGTGGAGCGGCGATCGGCGAGTCCTGCTGCTGCGTCCTGCGAGCGGCGGTCGGAGGAGGGAAGCCTGCACGTTGCGTCTTGCCGCGTCGATGTCGAGGCTCCGCCGTCGCAGGTCGCGTCGCCATCCGCCACTCGCCGTCTAATTCAATCTAGGGTTGCGGTTCTGATGTTCTGTTCTTCTGTTCTTCGTGGTTTCAGTTTAGGGAACGAAGCAGCCGAGGGATGGTGCTAGCTGCGGCCCAATCGGCTTGTTGGGCCTCAAGGCGGAGGGAGGATGGACCAACGGGGGATGGACGTGGGCTGTTGGCCCGAATATCTCTTTTTTTCTGTATTGTTCATATATATACGTATTATGTACAGCATATATCTAAGTTTTGTTCAAAAAAATTGGGTATTCAATGCTTGTCCAGAATTTCTGGTTTCTGAATGATTGTAAGGCTATGTTTTTTTTATAGGATTGTAAGGCTATGTTGTTGAAGTAATAAAGCTCCTAAGTTTTATGCAAAAAAAAAAAACTGAATACCCTTGACTTCAAGTGGGCCCGCCCCTGTCTTCAGGTCAAATATTTCAATCCAATATTAAAAGTCCAACTAGTAAAAGTATGCTGCGCCATTGACTGGGAAAAGGTAAACAATTCAAGACTGACGGCCGATGACAATTTCGACAGGTTGTTGTAGGCCACAGAATGCAATGCCATGGATCGGGACGGCATGGATCTACAGTCAATTGCAGGGAACGCGACGCAAGCAGTGACGCCGCGCCCACACCTCAGGAACCACTATTAATTCCCAATTCCCAGGGAAGAAGCTTGTCAGCAGTCCATTCGCAGCACCAAAGAAGCAGCTCAACAGCAAGCAAGCAAGCAAGCAGGGCTCGAGAGAAACCGGAGAATGGCGCCGGCTGTGAAGGTGTACGGGTGGGCGATGTCGCCGTTCGTGGCGCGCGCTCTGCTGTGCCTGGAGGAGGCCGGCGTCGAGTACGAGCTGGTGGCCATGAACCCCGAGGCCGGCGACCACCTCCGCGCGGAATTCCTCGCCAAGAACCCCCTCGCCCAGGTCCCCGTCCTCGAGGACGGCGACCTCACCCTCTTCGGTACGCAATCACCAATCATTCCATCAAGTTCCCCGAGAAAATCTTGTACTACCAACGATCTGACTGACACCGACCGACCTCACGCGGCAGAGTCGCGCGCGATCGCGAGGCACGTGCTGCGGAAGCACAAGCCGGAGCTGCTGGCGGGCGACGGCTCGCCGGAGGCGGCGGCGATGGTGGACGTGTGGCTGGAGGTGGAGGCGCAGCAGCACCACGCCCTGGCGGGCGCCATCATGATGCAGTGCATCGTCGTCCCGCTCCGCGGCGGCGTGCGGGACCAGGCCGTCGTCGACGAGAACGTCGCCAAGCTGAGGAAGGTGCTGGAGGTGTACGAGGTGCGGCTCTCGACGTCGAGGTACCTCGCCGGGGAGTCCCTCACCCTCGCCGACCTCAGCCACTTCCCCATGATGCGCTTCTTCATGGACACCGAGTACGCGGCGCTGGTGGAGGAGCTCCCGCACGTGAAGGCGTGGTGGGAGGAGCTCAAGGCCAGGCCCGCGGCGAGGAAGGTCACGGAGATCGCAAATCATGCCGTCGAACTTTTTGCTCGGGGAAACGGCAGAGCAGCAGTGAACCAGTGATGACTTAGGGTGTGTTTGGTAGCCTGTATGGGCTCAGAGTGTGTTTCTCAACAGAGACATGTTGACCTGAGCCGGGTTGAACAGGGTTGAACAGAGATATTTTTCTGTGTTAGGTAGATTGTATGGATTGGACCGGGTTGGGACTAGACGTTGTTTGGTGGCCTGTATATGTTGGACCCTGCTCCGATGAATTGAAATTAAAACTAGATCCAAATCTTTACACAATAGACCTTAAACAAAATAAAAAAAAGCAATCAAGTCCCATCGTGGCAGTACTCGTCGGCGGCGCGTATCCTGGCGGCGGTAGGCCGCGACGCTGGCCTGCGACCGTGGCCTTGGCACACGGGAAGGTTCTCCTCCCTGGCCTGTGACCGTTGTGGCAGTGGGCGATGCTCGTCGTGGCTGGCCACGGCGCCGCTCGGGCTTAGGTGCGGGGCGCGGGCGTGAGAGGAGGGCCCTGCGGCGGAGGACCTCGGCGACGGTGACAGACGCGGGGCGGCGGCGGCAGACGCGGGGCGGCGGACGCGGGACGGCGCCAGGCGCGGGCGACGGACGCGGGCGACGGCGACAGCCGCGGGAAGGGAGCTGCGGGAGGAGCCTGGCACGGAGCAAGCCCGCATGGGGGAGAATGAGCTGCAGGGGCCGATGAGCGAAACGGCCAGAGCACGGGATGGGGCCCACGCGTGGGATTTTTCTGTATGAGCTCGCCCCGGCTGAGCTGAGAAGCTCGATTCCTGCTTCTCATGTGGTCAGGGCTGAGAGCCCTTTTTTGTATCAGGTGGGCAGAGCTGAGTTGCCTAACACGGGCTACCAAACAAACAAAACTTGGTTGAGGTGGGATTTTCTGAAGTGAGCCGGGCTACCAAACACACCCTTAGGAAGTGCACGGAGCCTTCGGTTTTCTGGTGTGCAGCACCGGCGCGCATATGTACCGTGCAGAGTTCTTCCAGCTAGTCAAAATTTCTGTTCGCCTTTTGGAACGTTGCAAAACGGGAGAAAATAAATAAAGTTTGTTGCATAAATTTTCGAAACCTGTATATGACACTCAAGGAAGGAAAAAAAAAAGAACGATCTAAAACTATGGAACGTTTAAGGAAGGAAAATGGAAAGAATCTTCAAGGGGAGAAAGTAAATAAACTTTTATGCATAAATTATTTTCTGATTTATGGCAACTTCCACGGAAGAAGGAAAAAAAGAGTCAAGTGTACGATGGCACCGCAGGGTATGGGTGCGGGTGGAGCCACCCCATATTCTTACCCTTACCTCCGAGCTTACCCATTATCCATATCCGTAAGTGGGTATAATTTTTTCCTATACCCTTCACCCGACAGGGTAAAGGGATGAAGGGATATACCGACAAAATACCCGCATTTACGATCTGGCGACGGCGGGAGGCGCTGGCCTAGCGGCGAAACGCGATCGCGATGTAGAGATGTGTGGCAGCCAGCGATTACCTACTCACGATTCAATCTATAGCGTTATTTATGTCTTTAGGTGCAATAGTCACGGGATTATGTGACGGCAGTTTAAGCATGTACGTATAGCGTCCGATCGATCATGGCTCTTTGAGTTGACCTGCCTATGCGGATTAGAAAATTAGGTTACGTTTAATTAAACTAAGCACCACTTAACAGAATTTATACAGGTAAAAGGGCACGCGGGTATGGGTTATGAAATTCCATGTCCGTATCCTTTCTGCCCGATGGGTATAAGATTTTCTATTTATATACACATGGATATTTTTTAGTCCTAAACTCTTACCTTAATGGGTTTTTTACCCGCATGGAGCTAATATAGGCCCAATCAAATATGCAAAACCACCCAAAACCAAATAATTTCTGCCCTCATGCTCCTCCCCCTCTTTTCCTCTTCATCCCGGACGAGAAATTATCAACATTTTTGGGACGAGACAACGGGGAGGCTAAGATGTTTTATTCCTGCGGATTATCGTCTCTCGATCTGACGTATTGTTTGGTGTTTTCGCCAATCTTGACAGAGGTGACGACAATGTTCGTGCAAGTTTGGTTTCGTGGGTGGTTCTCGTGTTTCAATCTCTTGTTCATGTGAGGTGTTTCTCAAGTAGTATGGTGACCAGTCCGTGTTTCGAACTTGTGCCTTGTAAGGCTAGGGTGTGTCCCTAGCACATCGTGTTCAATGTGGTTCTCACTTATTGGGTGAGCGACTCAAGTGGCTATTTGAAATGTTTAAGATTATTGAAGCCTGTGCAAGTTTTATATTCTGCAATTTTTCACGAGAGTCTTGGAGGGATGTCAAGATGTAACAGTAGAAGCTAGAGATGACGACTTCAAAATTCTTTGAGGTAACTTCTCTTATTATTAGGAATCTTTGTTTTACATGTGTTTGTTTTGAAAGAAATACAATAGGGGCAATGATTTTTTGTTTTTAAAATAATAATAACCCAAATCTGCGTCCGTGAGGACTTGAACCTGGATGGCTAGGTTGTACGTCCACTTCCCTGCTCACGTGTTTTTCATTATATGATAGTACGATATAATTTAGTTAATTGAAAAAATAAAACCAGATCTTTCTACTCCCTCCTTTCCAAAATATAAGGCACCTTTTAATATCACTGGTCAACGATGTACAACTTTGATCATGATTTGTACTTATAATATATCCACAAAATTGAATATATATATATATATGAAATTAAATAATTTTGCAAGACGAATCCAACAATACCCTTTACGCATATTCCCAATCCATATAATTTGTTATATATTATTATCAGAGTTGAGCATAAAAGACCAACATAAAAATGGTGCGCCTTATTTTTTTGGGACGGAGAGAGTAAAAAAAAATTAAGAAGATTTTGCACTATCTATAAATACAACTTTTTTGACGTTTTGGACAGCTTAATTATGGATGTAGTTATAATTCCTTGCACTTCAAGGCATCTCTGCTTGAGATACAAGTCAAGATACAAAACTCTCACTAGGTTGACCATAACCGCCCTAATATTCCACCAGTAAACAGAAAAAATATCGAACCCGCAATAATATACTACCAAGGAAGGAGTCAAACTTACGGAATGAATGGAAAAAAAGAATCTTCTCTCCAATGCTCTAAAAGTTATCATTTTAGAAAAGGATAGAGTCAAACATATGAAATTTTCATTATGCACATTTTACAATTTCTCCTTTTTAGAAGAAACAATCCATTATTATAAATATTTATTTTCGACACTTCAAAATCATACGTGTGAATTTATCTTAATTTTATTCTCGCTATTTCCATCTTATTTTTGAATCTTATAAACAATATAAATTGATGTTCAGATTTTTATTTTCGATGAGCACACCAATGTACAAAACAATACAGTAGGTTCTGGACAAATCGGTGCCGCGAGGTACAAGTTGGTCAAAGTATGATCAGGAAGCACCTTCCTCTGAACTTCTTATACTAGCGAGCACGCACCTTCCTCTGAACTTCTGATACTAGTGATAAACTATTCAGAGGAACAGAGCTGCTAGATCTCTCACAAAGAAGCAAGCAAACACACACACTCGTACGAGCGCGCAGACAGAGAGGGAGGAAGAGAGATGGGCGGCGTCGTGAAGGTGTACGGGGCTGCGGCGTCTCCGTTCGTCGCGACAGTGCTGCTGTGCCTGGAGGAGACCGGCACTGGCTACGAGCTCGTCCCAGTCGACATGGCGGCGCTCCAGAACAGGTCCCAGCCGTACCTCTCCCGAAACGTAAGCTCTGCCTGCCTGCCTCAACGGATTCGATTCACACGCACAACTACGAATTCAAAAAAGTTTGCATTTGATTCTTGCAGCCTTTCGGTAAGATCCCTGCGTTTGAGGACGGAGAACTCACACTCTTCGGTATGAAACTAACCAACACTACCCCGCAAAATCACGACAGATATCGTACAAATAGACTTTTCCTTTGCCTTATAAAATCACCACTAATCCGATCGGTAACAATCACAGAATCTCGCGCGATTTCGCGGCACGTCCTTCGCAAGTACGGATCAGGCAGCCCAGACCTCCTACGCGAATCCACCCCGAGGAATCGGCCATGGTGGACGTGTGGACGGAGGTGGAGGCGCACCAGTACACCCCGGCCATCTCCAGCATCGTGCGGCAGTGCCTCATCATGCCGCTGATCGGCGGCGCCCGCGACCAGGCCGTCGTGGACGAGCACGTCGGGAAGCTGGGGAAGGTCCTGGACGTGTACGAGGCGCGGCTGTCGAGCTCGCCGTACCTCGCCGGAGAGTTCCTCAGCCTCGCTGACCTCGCCCACTTCGCCTTCACCTACTGCGTCGTGGCCGGCACCGAGTACGCGCCGCTGCTGGAGTCGCGTGCCAGCGTCTGGGCGTGGTGGGGGAGGATCATGGCCAGGCCGGCAGCGAGGAAGGTGGCTGCTATCATCGACCTCGGGATGTTGAAGCCATTGTCGTCTGCTTAATGTTCCAACCGATGATTCATAGGCGAGTCTCAGTAGGTTGTAACATGTGTCCCTACATCTTACACGCATGGTGTTCAAAGAATAAAAATGTGTTCTTTATAGGAAGTACTAGTACAGTATTACAAAAATCAATAAAGCTCCAAACGGTTAAGATGCTCACAAAATCACCTGCAAATTGACTAGAACAAGCAAACAACAGATTTTTCTTTTTTGACGGTATACAAACAACAGATTAAGAAAAGACGCAAAACTCGAGCAATTCAAAGTCCTTGTCGACCACAGCGATCGCGGACCAAGGAAAAGGCGGATGGTGCCAAGCCAAGATATGGAAGACAATTGCCCAGAGAGGAAGAAAAGCCATTGTCTGCTTTAGAAAATACACATGGCAACCCAACCCATCTGTTCTCCTCCACCGCGGCCATACCATTCCAGCCCATCGCTGGAGTCGGTCGTCTGCACAAGGGGCGCTGGCGGCACGTCCGAATGCAGGTATGGCTCCTTCCCGGACCGTACCTTCTGTCACGCACGGAGCAGGAGCAGGAGCTCGTGACGCCGGCGCCGGCCTCCTCGGCCTCGGCGACGTCGTCCTCGCGATGCAGCCCCTGTTCAAGCGGTCCGTGGCGTTTGTCAAGCTCGGCGCCAAGAGGGGCGGGCTCCATGAGTTCCGCGACATGACGCGAATCCATGGCCGATTCAGCCGCGCGCTCTCGATGGTGCCCGCGTTCGTCGCCGACATGCTGCGACTCCGGGACCTTGACCCGGCCACGTTCTGCCGCCGGTTGGACGCCAGGGCAGGCGTGCTTATCCGCTGCAGCAGGCACCCACCGGGATCCTCTCGGCAAGGCCGATGACGACTCGGTCGACTTCGACATTGTATTCTACCGGAACAGCACCGTCAGGGTGAATATGGCAACGTGGTGGACGAGATCGAGCAGATGGCGATGCACAGGTGCGGCTTCCTCCCACACTAAAGCAAGAAACGTACTTCGCTTTCGAGTTTCGACAGAGTACCACGTACCCAAAGGCAGGGGAATTTCTCAGGGTGAAGGAGAGGTACCATTGGAGGTGCTCTGCTCGGCATCGACACTGTGAGCCCAACATCGTCAGGAAGCGTTGCGGCGTCGAAGGGCTCTGCGTCTGCTCCGACGACTTGCACTGCGCGCATCCTCTCCTTCGTGATCGACGGATGCAAGCATGGTTTGCTTGTTACCAACCCGCGTGCGTGGTGACTTCTGGCATCCGGGATTAATTAGAGGATTTGCACTAGAGAGGAAACTTTTTTTTTTAGATAAAAAAGGCTAAAAAGCCCGGCTTTAAATTAATAAAACCAGTCGGCCACATGATACAATGTGTTGAGGAGACCCTCCTACAAAGCAGAACAAGATCGAGCTAAAAGAAAAGAAGCTACACTACGCTGAGCACCAAATCCTTGCGTAAAACGGCCAGCCAACAGGCAGGATCGGACCACCAGCGAAGAGACCACCGCAACTAGGATAGAGCTTGACATCGGAGAGGAAAGCAGGAGACGAAAGCCAGACTCTCCAATAGACGTCGATCACGAAGGAGAGGATGCCGAACATCACAACGCCGAGCGGAGACCGCAACATCGACAACGGCGCGCACCAAACTCTTGTGTAAAACAGCCAGCCACCAGAGAGGCGGGCTCGACCTCACCAACGGTGAGCACCAAGCCCTTGCGTAAATCAGCCAGCCACCAGAGGGACGAGATCGGACCATCGTGTCCGCATGCCATGCCTCCACCAAAGCCCAGGAGCAAAGCACCATGACTTTAGATCGTCGGCTACGAAAGACACTAACTTTGCACTTAAACAACCATGACGAAGCACGAAATCCCCTACTCGAAGACGGCTTGAGCTTTCGCTCGGCCCAATACCCAACTACACATCGTCGAGTGTCACCGACTCCAACCCCCACCGCGAAGGGCAGGGGACCACATGTCTACAACAGAGAGGAAACTCTTGTCAAAGTAACCTACACCATGGCATGGCACCTCCGGGATAATCGTATCCTTACCCTGTTACTTCCATTAAACTGGTCTAAAAACAAATCTTGGTGAGAATCTATATATCTTGGCACCAGCCGTTTCGTGTCGATGACATACGGATCCTGCCTGTCGGAAAGCGCTTCCGACTGTTTCTACACCGTCAAGCTGGACAAAAACTTTAGAGCCCTTCCGCTGTGACCGATTTCTCTGCCCGGCACCCCCAAAAACTTTTAGGAGCTGCCGCGCACTGAACAATAGTGCGCTGATGCATCTTGTCGGCCTATTTTATACATGTACTATTATGAAGCATTTTTAAGCATAAGTAGTATACATCACTAATGATCGGTGCAAATGGAGCTAATCATCATATGCATTGATCATTCAAGTGCCATGGCCTGCAACAACCGTGCTAGACAACATAGCTCACCTACGTGAGCATGACACTGTGTACACATTGTGCCTATGCACGAAACACCTTTTTAAAGGCTATTCATTCAAGACTCAAAGGTGCCCAAACATGCAACAGTTATGGGGCTAACCTATATCAAATGAATCGCTTTAGATTGCCCTTTCTAAATGCCAATCAATGAAGACCCCAAACGTGTCTACACAAATACAGAGCGCTAGTAATATGTGACCAACACATTTAAGCCCTATCATGCGATTGAACAAAATCAAAGACCACGGCTCTCACGGCAATGGAAGGATTTCTCACGGCTCTCCTCTTGGCAGCAGGGCTCCTCCTCCACCGCGGCAATTCCAGCCCACCGCCGGAACCGGTCGTCTGCACACGCCGCGGCGGTAGGTCCAGATGCACCGTCACCAACACGTACGGATCCTTCCCGGACCGCACCATCTGCCACGCGGCCAACGTCGCCTACCCGCGCACGGAGCAGGAGCTCGTCGCCGTGGTGGCGGCCGCGGCGTCCGCCAAACGCAAACTCAAGGTGGCCACCAGGCACTCGCACAGCTTGCCCAAGCTGGCGTGCCCCGGCGGCCGCGACGGCACCATCATCAGCACAGAGCATCTCAACCGCACGGTGCGCGTGGACGCGGCGAACCTGCTCATGACGGTGGAGAGCGGCATGGTGCTCCGGGACCTCCTCGACGCCGCCGGAGCTGCGGGGCTGTCGCTGCCGCACTCGCCCTACTGGCGCGGCCTCACCATCGGGGGCCTCCTCGCCACGGGTGCGCACGGGAGCTCGCTCTGGGGCAAGGGCGGCGCCGTGCACGAGTACGTGGTCGGGATGCGCATCGTGACGCCGGCGCGGGTATCCCAGGGGTTCTCCGTGGTGAGGGATCTCGGCGTCGGCGACCCTGACCTCGACGCGGCCAAGATCTCCCTCGGCGTCCTCGGCGTCGTCTCACAGGTGACGCTCGCGATGCAGCCGTTGTTCAAGCGGTCGGTGACGTTCGTCAAGCGCGGCGATGTGGACCTGCCAGAGCAGGTGGCCAAGTGGGGCGGCCTCCACGAGTTCGGCGACATGACGTGGCTGCCAGAGCAGGGCAAGGTCCTGTATCGGCAAGACGACCGCGTCGACGTCTCCTCGCCGGGAGACGGGGTCAACGACCTGCTCTTCTTCCGGTCCAGCCCCACGCGCGGGCTGGTGGACGCCAGAGCGGCGGAGGAGCGGCTGCAGCAGAGCAATGGCACCGACGCCGCCCGGTGCGCGGCGGTACGCGTCGACTCCACAGCGGCTGAGCGACAGGGCTACGGCTTCACCAACGACGGCGTGTCATTCACGAGGTACCCGGTGGTGGGGTACCAGCACCGCATCCAGGCGTTCGGCTCGTGCATCGATAGCCCGGAGGACGGCCTCCGCTCCGCCTGCGCATGGGACCCACGCATCCGTGGCGCCTTCTACTACAACTCCGGCTTCAGTGTCGCGCTCTCCATGGCGCCCGCGTTCGTCGCCGACATGCAGCGGCTCAGGGACCTTCACCCGGCGGCGTTCTGCGTCGGGCTGGACGCAAGGGTGGGCGTGCTCATCCGCTACGTCCGGGCCTCCTCCGCGTTCCTCGGCAAGAAGGAAGACTCGGTGGACTTCGACGTTGTATTCTACCGGAGCCGCACCGCCGGCTCGCCGCGCGTGCACGGCGACGTGGTGGACGAGATCGAGCAGATGGCCATGCGCAAGTACGGCGGCCTCCCGCACTGGGGCAAGAACCGCAACTTCGCATTCCACGGCGTCATCGCCAAGTACCCAAAGGCAGGGGAGTTTCTCAGGGTGAAGGAGCGGTACGACCCCGACGCGCTCTTCTCCAGCGAGTGGAGCGACCAGGTGCTTGGCATCGGCGGTGGCAGCCCCAGCATCGTCGGGAAGCGTTGCGGCATCGAAGGGCTCTGCGTCTGCTCCGACGACTCGCACTGCGCGCCGGAGGAGGGGTACTTCTGCCGGCCCGGAAAGGTGTACACGGATGCGAGGGTCTGCTTGTTTTTACCAACCCGCGTGGTGAGCAACACCCTGCAACGTGCGGGATAATCGTTTCCGAAAATCATCTGTTATTTAATCATTTCTAGCAACTAAGGGCATTGTGCCCTAATAACCACTTCGATTAAAGTTGTTTCCTACAAATGTTGACGAAGAGCTTAGAGATAATTAACTCCATACAATTCAGAGCTCCCAAAGTCATTACTTTGATTTCTTTCAGTCCTCTTCAATCCCCACTAAATCGAACAAGGATTAAGAAAAACATGCTTTTTACAACTTTAAAAGATATAAAAATTATCATAAATCACTTACTTAAAATGACATCTGAAATTAGCGTGTTATTAATATTTCAAACAAAAATTAATTTGTGTTTTTTTCATAATATTTGAGAAATTTGTGTTTGTAAATTAAATTAAACACTGAACTAGTGAACAATATTACGTGCAATGACAAAACTATTTTGTGTTATATAAAATATATTCTTATTTGAAAACGTCTATGTACGTCATAATAAATACTCATGATTGTAAAAAATGTCCACGTACCTCGTAAGAGATTTTTATGTATCAAACAACAAAGTTTGTGTATTTAAAAAAGCTCTTTAAAACTTACAGAATAAGGATCACGCTTTAATACGTCAAGCATCTTATTTTTCAATCTATTCATATCATTATTCCTACAAAACACAAGACACATTGGCCAGCTTTAAAGCAGTATGGCCGCCATTAGATGATAAGTGTTGACACACGAACAGGTCACGTGTACCCACGGCGCCGAGGGAGATGCTCCGCAACTCACTCCACGGGAGGCTTGCCGAAAGCGCGATACGCAAGACAATCCGGTGGGCACTTTCGTAGACCCGAAACCCCGCTAGCCCGGGAGGGACCCCGTCAGGGCTCGCGGCGGCTATGAGCTGCTCTAGGTCGGCCTGACCGCCCCTAGAGCCTCGTGGATTCGCAGCCTCCAATCTTGAAGAACGACGAAGAATGAGAAGAAAGATACAAGGGAGAGGGACAAAAAGTAGATGAACACGAAAAAGTAGTAGATGTGTTTGTTCGATTGGTGTTGATTCAATCGGCCGTCACCCCTCATGTATATAAGGAGCGGCTGGACTTCCCATGCAAGGAAAGGCTTGGATCCACGTCCAAAACTCTAATTTGGGCCCAATTCGGATGGATGACCCGAACTTTCCAAAACTGTTCGGTCTAAAAACTGGCTGCACCTTACGGGTCGTTTTTGAGACAGTTGTCGACCTCAGATCGAAATACCGTAGAAGATAAAGTTGTTCGCCTCGAAAAAACGAAGAACTTTCGTTTTAGGCGTTTTTCCATTTGACTTCATCTGGACCCTTTAAATTCAGTCGGAAGCAATTCGATTCGTTTTCAGCCTTTCCAAATCCTGCCCGCCCGAGGACAGAGCATGTCTATGGTAGGGCGACCTGCCTGCCTGCTTGCCCGAGGACAGAGCATGTCTACAGTATTTTGACTCCACATGTTGCATATGACCTCGGATTGAGATGATCCAAAAACCAAAGTTGTTTGTCTCGATAATACGCACAACTTTTGTTCACATTATTTTCTCATTTGAGGTCATCTTGATATCATCTCTTTGTGAGCCAAAATCAGCCGTCAACACATGCCCCCCCCGTTTTTTTGGCAAAACTTGCGTGCCAAAAAATAACTTGCCTCTCTTGTTCTAAGAACGATGTCAACACTCCATCGGCCATATGTATGCTAGGGGCGATAATCGCTATCAGCCATATATGCTCAGTCTTGGTGGCACTTGAGTAAAGCCTTTTCAGTTATTTGTCGCTGGAGAGCATCATGATAGATGTAATGCCTTCATGTATATGTTCTGTAGCAATCTTCACCTGACCTTCATCTCAAAGGAACACTGTCAACTGTTTGGTGACACAACTCATTGTTGATCAAAGTACATCTCGAAGCCATGAATCCGCCTGGTTTGAGTTGGCACACAAGGTATCGGCTATGACAACCAGATGTGTGTTTGCACTAACCCGTTTGGCGAGCCAATTGTCCTTCTCGATATATAGATATTTCAGAAATAAACCAAAGCATAGATGAAATCCAGACACTTACTGAGATCAACTTTGAACAATTCGTCGAGGGATAATATATGGTAGATGACTGGCGATGAATTACCGTGAACCTCGATGTGTGCAACCTCTGCAACGATTAGAAATTCCAGACAGAATAGCAAAGTATATTCGGCTTCATTACTTGTACATACTCTAGTCGGCATGAGGCACTCGAATCCAGCCCGTGGATAGATATGTGAACAACGCTGACTCTAGGCGCTGCTATAGGTGAACCGTTAAAATAATCACCATGGCACTTGACTCGGCATCCAGTGAACGGTGACTGATATATATGGTGGCGAGCTCCTTTCCTTCGGTCTTCTGAGTTCACATTGATTTGCCCCTCGAGTGTACTTGTCGCCAGCCATAACCGAAAGATTAGAGTGAACACATCGACTCTGCCTTGCATATCAGAGCCTTTATCACATGGATGACTTACTTCCTTCGGGACCTGCAAGTAACCAACAACACGAGTCGGCACTTAACATGCACTAGACCCTTCATTAGTGGCCAATTTCATAATTAAGTCGGCCTCATGAGCATTGGAGCTGAGCATCGGCTTTGGTAAAGATACATTATGATTAACACGATAGCCTGATGTTTGTGCACCCACTAGTTTGATCTTCAATTTCCATATCTAGATATATAAGCATAGTAAAGCAATTCATAGTGAAACTATACTTAGACATGTATCAAGACAAACTATAGGTGATTCGTCAAAACATGGGTAAATTTTTTAAAACTATTGTACAACTCACAACGAACCTCCACAATTCTCAATATATGTAGCTCGTACAACAAATAAAAACTTCTAGCACGAATAGCAAATTCATATTCAGCCTGATTATCTGTACAAGATTATATAAACAATGCCAATAAGTGGTCATTGCTTTGAAACCAGATCAACAAAATGCAATCTCCATGGCATTAGAGAGACAAGATCAGTATCAATATTATGCTCATGATCAATTTGATTGCCAACAATAGAGTTAACATTTGGCCATTCATAAATTTTAAAGACTGATAAGCCAAATATCATCAAAACATAAGTTGAAGCATAATTTTCAATGAACACGCATATACCCTGTCTCAGTCTCGAAAAGGACTAAGGACGATGTTAACAGACCACACCGGCCATGACAAGATAATTTCTTAGGGCGATAAAAAATTATCGACCATATATCTATGCCTCAAAGGCATGTGTAAACCATCCACCAAAGTATGTATAGCCGAAATAAGTAAACGAAACAATAAATCTGATTGTGAACTTCAAGAATTTTGGCTCTTAGATTGGCAATATCATTGCAACTAATGAAATGTATATTGACTTGGTAATACCCTTCCATGATGTAAAAAATTATGATGTATGCATGGATCAAAATGAACCCATGGAGGGTAACCAATCATACCTGGTGGTGAACTCCATGACAAAGGCATTGATGACATGGATGAAGAATACGAACGATGTGCCAACCGAAGATTTTTCTTGGGTGATATAAACCTTCGGCTTAACTGCTTGTTAGTTTCATTCTTCTCCTTCTTTATTCTTGTGGGATTTCTTATGATGGAGGCTTGCACATCATTCTTGTCCTTGCAGCTCTCCTTAGGAATCCATGCTATATTCTTCTTTCTTAGTTCTTCTGCGCTAAGCCTTTGCAATTTTCTATATTTCCAGCTTGATAAGCCGAGTGGGATCCAGGCTGTATTTTTGGTTTTCGCCTTGGCAACTCTTTCTTGAACTTGGGCACTTTCAATTTTGCATGTTCAGATTTGGCACTTTGATCTTCAACAATTAATTGCTTCATCTCCTTGCCTTCCGTAGCCAAGGTCAATTTGACCGGCTCTTTGTTACTTGAAACTGAATCTGAAGTAGCACACTTGCGACCATCCTTTTTCACTTGGTATACTTGCTTGATCACCTCTTTCTTCTCCCTTGAGCTCCGGACCGATTCTTCTTTATTCAAACGGTCTTTGACATGTGATTTTTTATCAAACCATGATTTTCTAGGAGCTGCACAATTTTGGATAAGATGGTCTAGAATAAGATGGATAACGTGCCCATGTATCATACATGTCCCATGATGAATATGGATAAAAATTAGTATAGGGAGGTGTCCATGACATTGGTATTGGTGGCCAAAAGGAGAATATGAATCTGCTGCATTGAAATTCTCTTTTCGCCAATTCCAGTTGTTACACTTATGCCTCGGGGGTGATCTTGATGCTTTCACACTACTTGACCGATAAGCACTTTTCGCTTCACTCTCCTTTTGATATTTTTCCAATAATTCTGCGAAATTGACTTTACGTTTCTTACCCTTATGCTTATAGCGGCCTTTGTCTTTTTGCTGTTGCATGCATCGATCTTCGAATTTCTTTGTTGCCCCCCGGTGCTTGATGTCATCGGTGTAGCTTCAATGGAATGCCCGCCTTCAAGAATTTTTTTGGTGTGCCCCTGGATGATTTCTATGCTTGAAGACTCCATCCCACCATCTTTGATGTGTACCTGCTCATCTTTGGATGAATCGGCTTGAGGTAGCCGATGTAATAGATTTTGGCCATCAGGACCAATCAAAATAAACTGGTCATCTATATGATCCTCAACAAAATTCAATTGTCCTTTATCAACAGCCGATTGTACTATTTGATGGAACATGTTGCAATTCTCGATACTATGCTCGAACGAATCATGCAACTTGCAATACATTCGTCCTTTTATTGATGGCTCTACGTGATGATCAAGAATCATAATATAATCAGTTTTAAGCAATATATCGAGAATATTATCACACATGCTCAAACTGAAGGTACACTTTTTATTATCTAGCCGATCATGTTGCGAGAACGACTTTTGATTTAGCCAACCGAATGGTCCAGATTTGACATCACCCCATTCTGCTATGCTTGGCCTTCTGCTTTTCTCCGATGCTTTCGAATAAGCAATCATAGTAGCATCGGCTTTCCGAAAAGATTTTAAGCTTGGCTTTCTGAAACCAAAATAGTTAGAACACACATGTCTCACTTGAGACAAAATGTAAGCTAAGTATGAAATAAGCAAAACTATCCATGTAGATATAAAGTTTAAGTGAAACAACGGGTAAAGCTTTAGCCGTAATAATTTGTTACTATTGGCCTCTCTAAATATTATAATATGTTGATCGATAATTTCTATATCAATTTTATTGCTAGCAAGTAAATTATTCATGATTGGTCTTTCAATGTTTCTTATAATAATCTTGCTAATAGATGCATTAACAATATAGTCTTGACCAAATAAAAAAATAAGTAAATTATTTGCTGGATATACCTCTTTGATGACGTTGGGAGAGCATAATGGTTGCATGACCTGAAAAATATCTTGCCCCGCCTCTATATGATTCTCCAACACCTTGTTTTCTTCCCTTTCTGGATCTTGTGCTCCGTTACGTTGATGCTCAATGTCAACCGAACTTTGTTCGGCTATAATTTGTTGTACCTGACGTTCATCAAGTTCTTTGGCACGAAACTCATAGGGCAGCAGGTAAGCTCCCTTACATCCAGAAAAATCAAGCACGGTTGTTTTGCTAAGTTTGCCATGCTCTTGATCAATGAAGCTTATTTCTTTTGACGCGATAGATTCGGCAAATGTACTATTTGATTCGTCTTTTTCAATAACCGAACTAATTGTACTAACTGAATCAATCATCCTATCATGATTGACTCTTTCAGTTTGTGAAGCTTCATCTTCTTATTGCCTTGGTTTAGCAGAGGGTTCAACTTGATCACTGCACGGAAGAGGTAACTTGATTTCTCCAACCGGAGTTATATTTTCTTGAACAACTTTTTTGAACTTTGCATGGAACATTTGCATATCTTCCTCTTCAAGCTTTTTCTTGTATGCTTCATGCTCCTCCTTGAGTTTCCTCTCAAGTGCCTTAAATTCCTCATTGCACTTCTTCTTGAGTTGCTCAATGACTTGGCGATGTTCCTGTGATAAATCATCAAATGTAATGGAGTTATCAGCGTTAACCTCTGCTGGACATGATTGCCCTCCGATGCTTTTAGTTTCATTCGGCAGTGCGTTGCCGAAACTTTGTGACCGTGAAGAATAAAAATTGATGTTGAATTGTTCACGCTCCTCTTCACGCCTCTTGTTATACGCCTGATAAGCTTGTATTGTAACAAGATCATGGGGCTTTTCTTCTAGTTTCAAGTGAAGAGCATTGAGCTTTTTGAAATCAGTTGCAAGTTTTTCCTTCCAACTATCCAATCCATATGCGGTAGTAGCAGATGAAGGCACATGAACTCCTACTGAATTTTCACTTCTTCGGCTATGCGAAGCCGAATTATGAATCTCACCAGTTGCATATGTCGCTGAAACATTAGTAGCATATGATGATTGAGGGAAACTGGCCGAATAGCTAGTAGTAGCATGTCCAATTACCCTATCCATCGGCATGTTTAAAGGTAAACCCACATATGGTGAGCTATTTGTCGATGTATAAAAATCTGAAACACTCTCTTGCATGTAATTGAAGTTTCTAACATTGGGTGTTTCATATGAATAAACCGAACTCGTCATGTTGTTCATCGGCCCATGAATTTCTGGGGTTGCCGATGCATGAGAATTCGAGTATACATGCTGCAAGTTGCTAAAATTATAATGAGTTGAAGCATAGGAATTATTTTGCATCGGCTTTTGCACAAAGTAAGAACTAGGGCTAGCCAATACAGTACTCATATCATAGGATTTAGCAACATCAACATAAGTGTAATTTGCATCTACATAAGGAGTTTGGAGATTCATGATACCGTTGTAGATTGCAGTCGCTTGATGACACTCTTTTCGTAGCAAGAACGAGCTGGAGACTGTTTGCTTCGTCCCCAGCGGAGTCGCCAAAAAGTGTGTTGACACACGAACACGTCAACCATGTACTCACGGCACCGAGGGAGATGCTTCGCAACTCACTCCGCGGGAGGCTCGCCGGAAGCGCGATACGCAAGACAATCCGGTGGGCGCTTTTGTAGACCCGAAACCCCGCTCGCCTGGGAGGGACCCCGTCAGGGTGGTGCGGCGGCTATGGGCTGCTCTAGGTCGGCCTGACCGCCCCTAGAGCCTTGTGGATTCACAGCCTCCAATCTTGAAGAACGACGAAGAACGAGAAGAAAGATACAAGGGAGAGGGATAAAAAGTAGATGAACACGAAAAAGTAGTAGATGTGTTTGTTTGATTGGTGTTGATTCAATCGGCCATCACCCCTCATGTATATAAGGAGTGGCTGGACTTCCCATGCAAGGAAAGGGTTTGATTCACATCCAAAACCCTAATTTGGGCCCAATTCGGATGGATGACCCGAACTTTCCAAAACTGTTCGGTCTAAAAACTGGCTGCACCTTACGGGTCGTTTTTGAGACAGTTTCCGACCTCAGATCAAAATACCGTAGAAGATAAAGTTGTTCGCCCCAAAAAAAACGAATAACTTTCATTTCAGTCGTTTTTCCATTTGACTTCATCTGGACCCTTTAAATTCAGTTGGAAGCAATTCGATTCGTTTTCAGCCTTTCCAAATCCTACCCGCCTGAGGACAGAGCATGACTATGGTAGGGCGACCTGCCTGCCTCCTCGCTCGAGGATAGAGCATGTCTATAGTATTTTGACTCCACAGGTTGCATATGACCTCGGATTGAGATGATCCAAAAAACCAAAGTTGTTTGTCTCGATAATACGCACAACTTTTGTTCACATTATTTTCTCATTTGAGGTCATCTTGATATCATCTCTTTGTGAGCCAAAATCAGCCGTCAACAATAAGATCATCGTAAAACCATATCAATCCAGAATTTTTGATTTTCTTGTACCTAATCTTGCACTAGAACCACTATCAAGATATTTATTTTACCATACATAATAAAGATCTATGCTGACATTTCCAAAATATTAAATATGAAAGTGCCATGTCATAAATATATACCAAGACAAAATATAAAGCGTCATAGTTATTCAATGCAAAAATGTGGTTAAGTTCTTATTTTCTCACATGTAAATGAACCCACATTAATATTTTCAAGACACCATCTAAAAAAAATACTCTGCACGATAGTCCACTTAAAATTAGCATGGTGTACGAACATTTCGAGACTGTCAACTCTAAAACAATGGAATAAAATTTAAATGCTGAGCAACATTCTCAATTAATGTGGCACTTAAATGTTTCCTTTGTAAACATTAAATTGTGAATAAGTATGAAAGTTCAATATAAATATTTCTCTCATTCGTCCGTTCTTCTCGTTTCTTGGCCGCGAGCCCTGTGGAGGAAACGGCCGCGTCAAGCTCCGAAGATGTGTTCATCTTGGCATCGACGTCGAGCGTCGAGCGACTTTTTAGATCATGTGGTAGGAAAGCGTGACTCCGTTCTTGCCATCAACGCACGTCGAGGGAGTGCCTGGGTCATATGCAATGGGATTGGACACGTCGACCTTAGGCGAGCGTTTTCTAAAGGCGACATTCTTGCAGTCAAATGTGGTGGGCCAGGCCATGTAGAGCCTTACCGAGCATTCTTGTTACAAAGATTACATAGGTAATCGTACATGAGATGAAACTTATGAGCACACGACTCCATGCCGACCTGTCGGATGAGATTAGTATTTGTAACATGGAATTCAAAGGATCTAGATAGCAATTTCTAAAAGTAATTCTGGTCGAGCAATTATAGAAGCCCGTAGTACCATGAAATTAACATGGTTGTAGAGCGGAGAACACCGCCGGAGGGCGAAGGTGTAGTGGCGCTCCTCTTGGTCGTGGAGCTGCTTGGTAACGATCCAGCTGTGGAAGTTGACACGCTAGATGATGGACGGGGCAACCAGCAACCACATGCAGACATGCTGGAATTCTGCAACCGACTGTCGGCAGCTGGCGACCACCCGTAAGCTCCAGCTCATGTATGCCCTGGAATTTTGCCATGTCCTTCCTATCATTGAGGGAGCGCATGTCGCACATCGATGCTTAGTGAGCGCAGAAACGTGTCCGTCGCGGAAGCATGTGGGTAAGTACAATTGTTTGTTGCATTCTATTTGTCTCATGTTTCTTGCCCAGACTCTGATTCCGAATCCATTTGTTTCTCTGGTTCGGCGAGTCAAGCGAGGAGTGAAAGGAATATGCCCGAGAGGCAATAATAAAATGGTTATTATCTTATTCTATGTTTATGATAGATGTTTATTTTTCATGCTATAATTGTATTAACCGGAAACGTTAATACATGTGTGTCTAATAAACAAACAAGGGTTCCTAGTAAAGCCTCTCATTTAACTAGCTCGTTGATTAACTGATGATTAAGGTTTCCTAATCATGAACATTGGATGTTGTTAATAACGGGATCACGTCATTACGAAATGATGTGATGAACACACACCCAAAGTAAGTATAGCAATGCAATCAAGTCATTAAGTTTACATTGTTATATCAAACACATGAGATCATTAAGTTTACATTGTTATGATGGGATCACGTCATTACGAAATGATGCAATGAACACACACCCGAAGTAATTCTAATCCTTAGACCATGAGATCATGTAAATCACTAACACCGGAAGAATGCTTTGATGACATCAAACGTCACACCGTAACAGGATGACTATAAAGGTGGCGTTGGGTGCTCTGAAAGTATTAGTTGAGACTAATGAATCAAGAGTGGGATTTGTCCATCCGAATCACAGAGAAATATACTCTGGGCCCTCTCGGTGATATCACATCGACACCGCTTGCAAGCACGTGACTGGGTCACAAGGATATCATATCACGGAACGAGTAAAGAGTACTTTCCGGTAACGAGATCGAACTAGGTATAGTTGATACCATCGATCGGATCTCGGAGAAGTAAAATATCGCGAGACAAAAGGAATTGGTTACGACGTTTAAGGTTCAACACGATCACAGGTTTCATCGTTGAATATGTGGGAGTCATTACGGATCTCCAGGTCCCGCTGTTGATTATTGATCGGAGAGGTGTCTCGATCATGTCCGCATTATTCACGAACCGTAGGGTGAGACACTTAAGGTTTTACGACGCTTGAGAGAAGATACGGAATATCAGAGAAATATTTGGACAGCACCGAAATTGTTTCGGGGAGTATTGAAATAGTTCAAGGGGGTAAGTGTTAGTGTTTGTTAATGGAATTAACAAATATTAATATGAAAATAAAAATTGTTTTTATTTATTCAATAAAGAAAAACCTTGGGTTTTTTTAGTGGAGTGTCCACCCATTGAATATATAAGAGCTTGAGTGGGAGCTCCACCCACATGAAGGAGGGAGGGGAAGAGGCACCCCTTGGGTCTGGCCGCACCCCTTAGAGGCTGCTGCCCTCTCCCTCCTATATATTTTGGGGTGTGAGCCTTCTCTAGTGCTTGCTCGTGTCCCTCATTCCCTCTTGGCCAAATATTCCCGCTGCTCCACCTCTTGGCCTCCGCTTGGCGAAGCCATGGCCAAATAGTTCTCCCCACTATACACCGTCGTGTAGTTGGAGTTCCCGTGGATCTAATACTTCCGTTGCCCGCTGGATCGAGGGAACGGAGGTCGTCATCGAGCTGTACGTGTGACCGATTGCGGAAGCGCTGCCTTATTGCAGCGTTCATCTTCACGATCTTGAGATTGGCGAGTGATCGTCTATATCATCCACGAGATTTGATCTCGTTAATCTTTTGGTCTTCGAGGGTTAGTTCTCCTAGAACTTCTTCTACCCGTTTTACATCTCTAGATTAGATCTTAGCCTTTTGGTTGTTCTTATCGTAGGAATTTTTTTGTTTTCTATGCGACGAACCCATCAAGGAGTGCCCCGAACCAAGACTTTCCGCCAAGATGGAGGCAGAAGATTTACCGCTGGCTGAGAAGATCTCCCCAACCTAAGCAAGAACGATGTTAGAAACTGTGTATTGCCGCTCGATTTATTTTTTGATTATATATACCGCCGCGCGTGATCTTTGGTTTTTATTGCAAATCAATACCCACACATGCGGGATGACAGAGAAGAATCTCTCTCCGAGCCAAGAGCTGGCAAATATGGCGACGGATCCTTGCGCGTAAGGTGACATGCTGCGTTGGGAAGTCATCTAGTGGTCCAAGCTCCAAAACAAAACCTTGAATCGATGGAGCGTGACAAGACTTATGTCCAGTCTGATGGCTGAGAAGACAAAGCTATGGTCTGAGTGCAACCGTCGACGCCAACATAATGTAAAAGTCGATGCGAAGCGTATGGAATCTCACAAAGACACCATCGAGACCTACACGGTGCTGAGGGAGTCCAATAGAAGCCTACTGAAGGCCTTAGGCTGTATCAATGCCCTCAATAAGAAGGTCAAAGAGGTCATCGAGTGGACCGTTTAGTAGATGGGTTGGTATTATCATCTATACTTAATGTTTCCCTTCCTCGGAGACTACGAAGGGCTCATCTAATTTAGTTGCAATGTACTTATGTGAATCAAGTATGTTGTCATGCATTTAGACTTACTTTTGACATTACCCTCATCGTAGTAGTGATGTATATTATCTTGAGTGTTGGTCCTCCTATGTGTTAGTCAGTCATCCGAATATTTAGATAGTTGTTTTTGAAATATTTGATCAGTTGAGATAGAAAATTCAAAATCATATGGATCACCCGTTGTGCAACATTTAACTGTAAATTTGGTTTGTTGGGATTACAAGCCCAACATGGCCCAATAGACGATGTCCCCGGAATGTAGAGGTCTGAAAAGGAGGGCGAATCCTATTCTACGCTTATTGCATAGATTAGCACGGAAACGCGCACTCCTCTTGTACAGCGATCGGAGTGGGTGGGCCGGCCCAGGTACGGTCGCTTTTACTATTTCTTTCCGGTTTTGGGAAGCTTCTAGTAGCTTCCAGCCGGTTTTGCTGTTTCTTTATTTTCTTCTTGGTTTTTTCTGGCAGTTTTTTTCCAGTTCGGTTTTTCAGAACTGGAAAATAAATTTATTTCGTTCATTTTTATTTTTAATGTTTTTTCTATTTCTGATTCTTGTTTTCAATTCCTTTTCAATTTTCCAAGTAATACACGAGTTTTTTCCGGTTTCTTTACATTTTTTTGTTCTCTTGTTTGTTTTTGCTTTTTGGTAATGCAAAATTATTTTCTTCGATGATGCAAATAGTTATCTATCCCGTGAATATTTTTTCAAACCCGTGAACATTTTGTCAAACTTCACGAACCACTTTTAATCATGGGTGAACACATTTTGTTTATCACGAACCTTCTTTTTTGCTCACATTTTTATTTCTTTTCTTTTTCTCGTTTTTTTTATTTTCATGCTTTTTCTCACGTACATCTTTTTTACCCGTGAACGCATTTTACTTGTGAACATTTTTTATCCGTAACCACATTTCTTATACTTAATAGACATTTTTTCTTAAAAAATCGAGTTCGAGTTAGAGCTTATTTTTGTTCACTATTTTCAGTTCACCTGAAGTTTAGTTCTTTTTTGGTTCACTATTATTTTCATTTCACCGGTATTTTGGTTCAGTATTATTTTATGTTCACCTGAAAATTAGTTCCTTTTTGTTCACTATTATTTTCGGTTTATCGACATTTTTGGTTGACCCGAGTTTTAGTACATTTTCGGTTCACTATTATATTCGGTTCAACAACATTTTTGGTTCACCCAAATTTTAGTTTATTATTGGTTCATTATTATTTTTGGTTCGCCTGCATTTTCGGTTCACCCGAATCTTATTTCATTTTCGGTTCACTATTATTTTTGATTCACCGATATTTACGGTTCACCCAAATTTTAGTTCCTTTTTGGTTCACTATTATTTTTGGTTCACCGACATTTTCAGTTCACCCAAAGTTTAGTTCATTTTTTGTTCTCTATTATTTTCGGTTCATCCAAATCATAGTTCATTTTCGGTTGACTATTATTTTTGGTTCATAAGCATTTTCGGTTCACCCGAATTTTAGTTTCTTTTCGGTTCACTATTATTTTCGGTTCATCGGTATTTTCGGTTCACTATTATTTTTGGTTCACCTGAACTTTACTTCCTCGTCACCTTGCTAACTTCATTTTTATTTCAGTATTATTACGGTTCACACAATTAGTTCGGCATAATTTTTGTTCATTTTAAAATTTGGTTCATATGTTTTCTTTGGTTCACCTTAATTTTTTTGTTAACTATTATTACAGTTCACCGTAATTTTGTTCATTAATTTTGGTTCATTCTTTTTTTCTCACATTTTAATTTTTTACGAATAAAAAAATGTTCAGGAGTAAAAAAAAATGTGTTCGTTTTTTCATACCCCCGAATATTTGTTAATAAATACTTCAGTTTTTTTTTCCGAACATGTGAACATTTTTTTAATGGGCGTGTATATTTTTTCAGAGAGGAACAGTTTTAAGAATACTTAACAGTTTGTTTTTTCAGCAATGAACAATTTTTGAAATTTATGTGAGCATTGATAGTGTCAGTCCAGAACATATTTTGTTTTAATTTACAATTTGCAAACTCTATAAAAAAATAATAAGTAAGTAATAGAAATAATCTTGTTTAGTTCTGATAGAAAGTCTAATTCTTAGCAAGAGTTTAGATAAATTAAAGCAGGAGATTGTACGCATGAAAATATATGAAGAAAATAAGAAGGAATAAATGAAAAGGAATGGAACACACGAGAAGAAGGAGAGAGCATGACGCACAAACCAAGAGAGAAAAAACGTGCCGCGCCAGCTTTCTGTTCGAGCGGAGCATGAAGGAGAAACAATAAGTGGGCCAGGCCCAAATCACCGGCGGAGGTACGCCTAAGGTGCTAGCCTGACGCCTAAGGACGGTGAACCCTATTTGCCGCCTTTTGCGGCAACATCCCGCCGCGCCGCCCACGTTAAGACAAGTTCCTGTCTTACCGCTCTGGGATATGGGCCGGCCCGTTATTTTTTTTCATTCGGTGTCTCGTGTCTGAAAGGTACGGGTTTGTCTGAAGATTGCTCTTCTTCCTGCTTCTCCTCCGCGTTCCCTACCTCCTCCCTATCCATGCTTCATCTTCTGCGGATCTAGTGGTAGTCGAGCTGCAGCTACAGGTTTTGTCGCCCGCCATGGCGGCAGCAGGTTCGTCGCCGGCCGTCTTTTTTTCCCTTCTCACCTCCCCGAGGCCAGTTTCTATGCCCGAATCGTAGAGTGGAGTGGATTTCTTAGGGTTTGCTTACTTTGGTCTGATGATTTGCGGAGGTGGTCGGAGGTTAGGTTCTTAGATTATACGCGTTCTCCCCGTGCGCGCGGTGTCGGTCCGTCACGGGATTATGTCGCCGGCCGCCGCCGATGTCCTGCGTGAGTGAGTACGGGCGCACCGGTCTGTGTCTTTGATTTTGCAATTTGTTGTTTCTTTTATGTTGAACGAGTGTTTGATTTTGGTAGAGTGATCCTGACATGATGTTTTTGTGTCTGTTTTTGTTCTGCTTCGTCCGTTTTGCTTAGAGTGTGCTGAAGGTGGTGTGGATTCGCCATCTGCTCTCTCTAGATTTGTCCTTCTTACTAGCAGGATCTGTCTATATTTGAACCAAATGGTGGGGAGTTGTGTATTCTATGATTTGTGTTTTTGTTTCAGTTCATTATATTCATGATTATGTCTGTTTCACTAGGTCCTGATTTTTGTGTTAGACAGATTGCTGGTGGTGTCATGTGAAGTTTGGTGTTTACATGCTTTTGTTATATATGATAATAGCATTTTATATAATTAGCCCTGTTAATTTTCTATTCATGATGCATAGCTTGTATTTCCATTACAAAATTTGTATATGTTTTTATGTAGGTGCTAATATGTTGGATGCCTCAGCAGTTTTCCTAACCTTTTCTTTCATCTGTGGGGTTTCAGGTTTCCAATCTTAACACAGTCTTGAAGGAGTTTGACTTACGGTGCAAAGATTTGGAAACTTTTAAAATTTTCACTCCACCTAACTATCCTGCGCATTCATTATTGTAAGTGTTCTTTTGAAGTATCTTTTGGCATCTTTTTTATCTTCACATGTCCTTTTTCAATATATTGCTTTTTGCAAAGAAATGTATTCATCATCTCATACATACCCTTTTTTTTAATTTTTTGGTTTTTGCAGGCACGACTGTGGATTGTATGTCATGTTGTATGCTGAAAGTTGGAATGGGAAGATTATGAAGGACTTCACTAAGGTGTTTTACATTTCTATATCTTTTTTCTTATACTGATTTTGAACCAAAATGTTTTGAAACCTGTGTATCCCATAATACCTTTTCAGTGACACATGACCTGTTGTTTTATTTTGCAGGGTATAATTCCAAAATTCAGGATGCTGAAGGCTTACAAAATGTTTTTCTCAGACCTGAATAAGACTTTAGCAGATTTTCATGAGGAGGCCAAGAAATACAGGAAGCTTTAGAGGGACTGCCATCTTTTTCTTTGTAGTTTGACATAGGAACATCTGGTTCAGATAATGTAATCATTACTTACATTTGTAGTTGGCATATATTCTGCTTTTTGTGTGTGTTGCCATGGACGGCAACTTTTATCAAAATTCAGTGTAGTTGGCACCAATTTTTCTTCTCGAGTATTTTATGGTGTATCGAGTACTATTAGATGAGTACTATTACAATGCATTAATGGTTACTCTTTTTGTGTATCACTTCTTTATAATTCATCTACTCTACTTATTTTACCACTTAGCTCATTGGTTGTATTAAATTCATTTACATGGAGAGTTATATTTTTGCGTTCATTTAATTTATTTATAGTTTGTTATTTTCTATATTTTTTTGGCAAACCAACCTTTTTTTTATCGAGTGCACTACTTATTTTTGCGTTCATTTTTGTTTTTGGCGACCCCTAGATTGTGCCTTTTTGACCATCCGCCGAGCTTCTTTTTAGTTTATGATCTCCCCTCGACGAAAAACCGATGTAATGATGTGTCACCGATGCCATCCCCCATATTTGTTTTTTTGTTCATCCATTTTTGGTTCTATCATAAGTTTTCCTTTCGTATTCAAATACTAGGTTTCTTTTAACACCAGCTGTACATTTATTATTTAAAAATTATACATACATAAATTGTGTTCAACCACATTTTTTTATTATACCTTTTTTATGTGTTAGTTCAGGATTTCTGTTCATATTCAAAATAGTTCATAACAAGTTTTCTGTTCATAGTAGTTTTCCGTTCACACCCCTACTTTTTTTTCTAAATAATTTTTTTATTTGTTCTATCATAGGATATTTGTTCACATTCAAAACATTTCATAGCAAGTTTACTGTTCATACTAGGTTTTCCGTTCATAATAGGTTTCTGTTCATATTTAAAATAGTGCATAACTAGTTTCTTGTTTATACTAGGTTTTCTGTTCACACCCCTATATTTTTTTATGTTTTATCTTAATTTATGTTCATCAAACATATTTTTTCTAATTAGTTTTCTATCTGCAGACCTTTTTGTTCGTATTCAATAATTGTTCATAATAGTTTTCCGTTCACAATAGGTTTCTGTTCATATTCAAAATAGTTCACTATAAAGTTCCCTGTTCATACTAGTTTTCTGTTCACACCCGTACATTTTTTCTGTTATATCTTAATTTTTGTTCATCCAATAGTTTTTGTTCTAATTAGATTTTTTATCTGCATATTTTTTGGTTCATTCTCTATAATTATTCGTAACAAGTTTTCTGTCATAGTAGGTTTCTGTTCACAGCCCTACATTTTTTATTGTTCATCCACATTTTTTTAATACATTTTCTGTTCAATCATGATTTCTGTTCATCCTTTTAGTATTTGTCTAAATTAGTTCTCTCATAGGATATATTTTCTGTTCAATATATTTTCTGTTCACTTTTAAAATCATTCAAAAATAAAATTCGTTCACAATAAATTTTTTGTTCACTTTTAAAATTGTTCAAAAATAAATTCTGTTCACAATAAATTTTCAGTTCTCTTTTAAATGGTTCAAAAATAAATTTTTCAATGATAAATTTATTTTCTTTCACCGATCTTTTCATGTTCAATTTTTAAATCGTTCAAAATAATTTTCGTTCACCGCCATTTTCTGTTTACTTTTATAATCATTAAAAAATAAATTTCGTTCACCTCCATTTTTTCACTATTTAAAATCGTTCAAAAATATATTTTCTTCACAATATATTCTTTGTTCACTATTTAAAATTGTTCAAAAATAAATTTCGTTCACAGTAAATTTTCTGTTCACTTTTTAAATCGTTCAAAAATAAATTTCGTTCACAATAAATTTTATGTTCGTTTTTAAATCGTTCAAAAATAAATTACGTTCTCAATAAATTTTATGTTCATTTTTAAAATCGTTCAAAAATAAATTATGTTCATAATAAATTTTCTGTTCACTTTTTAAATCGTTCAAAAATGAATTATTTTTCACAATAAATTTATTTTCTTAACCTATCTTTTCTGTTCACTTCTAAATTGTTCAGACTATTTTTCGTTCACCGCCATTTTTTCTGTTCACTTTTGAAATCGTTCAAAAATAAAATTTTCTATTCACTTTTAAATCGTTCAAAGACAAATTTCGTTCGCTTCCATTTTCTGTTCACTATTTAAAATTGTTCAAAAATAAATTTTGTTCAACGTCCTTTTTCTGTTTATTTTTAAAACCATTCAAAATAGTTTCTGTTTTGGTTATTATGCTCATTTGTTTTTAATTGTTCAAAAATTGTTAATGATAACAACATAAACTAAATAATGGTGCCAACTACAAATTTCTTACAAATTGTTTTTGGTTCTATCATAAGTTTTCCTTTCGTATTCAAATACTAGGTTTCTTTTAACACCAGCTGTACATTTATTATTTAAAAATTATACATACATAAATTGTGTTCAACCACATTTTTTTATTATACCTTTTTTATGTGTTAGTTCAGGATTTCTGTTCATATTCAAAATAGTTCATGACAAGTTTTCTGTTCATATTCCGTTCACACCCCTACTTTTTTCTAAATAATTTTTTTATTTGCACACTTTCTGTTCATATTCAATAATTGTTCATAATAGGTTTCCATTCACAATAGGTTTCTGTTCATATTAAAAATAGTTCATATCAAGTTTCCTGTTCATAATAGGTTTCCGTTCACAATAGGTTTATGTTCTTATTCAAAATAGTTCATATCAAGTTTTCTGTTCATAATAGGTTTCCATTCACAATATGTTTATGTTCATATTCAAAATAGTTCATATCAAGTTTCTTGTTGATACTAGTTTTCCGTTCACACCCCTACATTTTTTCTGTTCTATCTTAATTTATGTTCATCCAATAATTTTTGTTCTAATTAGATTTTTTATCTGCATACTTTTCTGTTCATACTCAATAATTGTTCATAACAAGTATTCTGTTCATAGTAGGTTTTTTCGTTCACACCCCTAATTTTTTTCTAATTAGATTTCTATTTGCAAAATTTCTGTTCATATTCAATTCGTTCACAATTGGTTTCTATTCTAATTCAAAATAGTTCATATAAAGTTTCCTATTCATACTAGGTTTCCGTTCACAATAGGTTTCTGTTCATATTCAAAATAGTTCATAACAAGTTTACTGTTCATCAGTTCAGGATTTCTGTTCATATTCAAAATAGTTCATAACAAGTTTCCTGTTCATATTAGGTTTCCGTTCACACCCCTATTTTTTTATTTTAAAAATCATTCACACATCATTTTTTGTTTTTAATCATAATTTCTGTTAAATCTTAATTTTTTCTTCTATACTAATTTATGTTCATCCAATATTTTTTGTTCTAATTTATTTTTTATCTACAAATTTTCTATACATATTCAATAATAGTTCATAACAATTTTTCTGTTCATACTAAGTTTCCGTTTACACATTTTTTATTTTATACATTTTTCTGTTCAATCATGATTTTCCGTTCATCCATTAGTATATGTATAAATTTGTTCTACCATAGGATATTTTTCCATATTCAAAACAGTTCATAAGAAGTTTCCTGTTCATGCTGTTTTTCCGTTCACAATAGGTTTCTGTTCATATTCAAAATAGTTCATAACAAGCAAATGTTTCATAATAGTTTTCCGTTCACACCCCTTAATTTTTGTTCATCCATTAGTTTTTGTTCTAATTAGATTTTAATCTGCATATTTTCTGTTCATACTCAATAATTGTTCATAACAAGTTTTCTATTCATAGTAGTTTTCTTTCACACCCCTACTTTTTTTTTCTAATCAAATTTTTTATTTGCACTCTTTCTGTTCATATTCAATAATTGTTCATAATTGGTTTCCGTTCACAATAGGTTTCTGTTCATATTCAAAAAAAATCATATCAAGTTCCTGTTCATAATAGGTTTCCATTAACATTAGGTTTATGTTCATATTCAAAATAGTTCATATCAAGTTTTCTGTTCATACTAGTTTTCGGTTCACACTCCTACATTTTTTCTGTTCTATCTTAATTTTTGTTCATCCAATAGTTTTTGTTCTAATTTGATTTTTTTATCTGCATACTTTTCTGTTCATACTCAATAATTGTTCATAACAAGTATTCTGTTCATAGTAGATTTCCGTTCACACCCCTTATTTTTTTTCTAATTACATTTCTATCTGCAAACTTTCTGTTCATATTCAATTCGGTCACAATAGGTTTCTGTTCATATTCAAAATAGTTCATATAAAGTTTCCTATTTATACAAGGTTTTCGTTCACAATAGGTTTCTGTTCATATTCAAAATAGTTCATATCAAGTTTACTGTTCATACTAGTTTTCTGTTCACAATAGGTTTCTGTTCATACTCAATAATTGTTCACAATAATTTTCTGTTCATTTTTAAAATCGTTCAAAAATAAATTTTGTTCACAATATAAATTTTCTTCACCAATCTTTTTATGTTCACTTTTAAATCGTTCAATCTATTTTCTGTTCACCGCCATTTTCTGTTCAGTTTTAAAATCGTTCAAAAATAAATTTCGTTCACCTCCATTTTTTCTGTTCACTATTTAAATTCATTCGAAAATATATTTTGTTCAATATATTTTGCTGTTCACTTTTAAAATCGTTCAAAAATAAATTTTGTTCACAATAAATTTTCTGTTTCACTTTTTAAAATCGTTCAAAAATAAAATTCGTTCACAATATATTTTCTGTTCACTTTTTAAAATCGTTCAAAAATAAATACCGTTCACAGTAAATTTTCTGTTCACTTTTAAAATTGTTCAAAAATAAATTTTGTTAAATCTTAATAAATTTTCTGTTCACTTTTAAAATCGTTCAAAAATAAAAAATTTCTCACAGTAAATTTTCTGTTCACTTTTAAATCGTTCAAAAATAAATTTCGTTCACCTCCATTTTCTGTTCACTACTTAAAATCGTTCAAAAATTAATTTGTTCTATCATAGGATATTTGTTCACATTCAAAACATTTCATAGCAAGTTTACTGTTCATACTAGGTTTTCCGTTCATAATAGGTTTCTGTTCATATTTAAAATAGTGCATAACTAGTTTCTTGTTTATACTAGGTTTTCTGTTCACACCCCTATATTTTTTTATGTTCTATCTTAATTTCTGTTCATCAAACATATTTTTTCTAATTAGTTTTCTATCTGCAGACCTTTCTGTTCGTATTCAATAATTGTTCATAATAGTTTTCCGTTCACAATAGGTTTCTGTTCATATTCAAAATAGTTCACTATAAAGTTCCCTGTTCATACTAGTTTTCTGTTCACACCCGTACATTTTTTCTGTTATATCTTAATTTTTGTTCATCCAATAGTTTTTGTTCTAATTAGATTTTTTATCTGCATATTTTTTTGGTTCATTCTCTATAATTATTCGTAACAAGTTTTCTGTCATAGTAGGTTTCTGTTCACATCCCTACATTTTTTATTGTTCATCCACATTTTTTTTAATACATTTTCTGTTCAATCATGATTTCTGTTCATCCTTTTAGTATTTGTCTAAATTAGTTCTCTCATAGGATATATTTTCTGTTCAATATATTTGAACATTTTGGGTTTCACTAAAACCTTAATACTACCAAAGTTTTTGTCTGTGCAATACTTCAGTTGTTATGCCTATGCAATACTTCAGATGTTTTCACTGCATTCCTAATACTAGCAGAGTTTTTGTGTAATAATTCAGCCTATTCATAATTGTTTTTCAGTTCAGCTGTAATACCGACCGACATTTTTTTCTAGTACTTATTACTGAAACAAACGGAAAGAAAAGTCCAACGATCGAACGAACAGTCCAACGAACGAACCAGTCCAAACAGTCGAAACGAACCAACGAAACAGTCGAAACGAAAAAGAGAAATAGTCGAACCCGGTTGGGCCGGCCCACTATACCCCGTAGCTGAAGAAACAGGTGCGCGGCGCGACGAGTTTTTGCCGCTAAAGGCGGCAAAAAGGAGCACCCCCTAAGGACCTCCCGAAAAGGAGGGTGAATCCTATTCTACGCCCGTTGCGCGCGTTAGCGTCAAAACGCGTACCCTTCCGACACACAGCGCTTCCCTCGCGGAGTTTATTGGGCTGGCCCATTTTTCTCGCTTCTTCATCGTCTTCCCCGTCCCTTTTCTTCGTCTCTCCCGTGCGGCGGATGCGGTCTCTCTTCTTCCTCCTTCCCTCTCCCCCATCACCTTCCCCGAAGTTTCTCTCGCTGTTGGTTCTATTCCGCGACGCCGATCTAAATCGTGGCGTCCATCATCTCCTCGGCTGTACATGGCGGCAACAGGTTCGTCGATTTTTCTTCTCACCCTCCATGATTGACTCGACGGAAACCCTATTTTTACTTCTTCCCGTTGATTCGTATGTTGTGTAGATCATTAGATCCATTTAGCAGATGGGGGTTTTATGTGTTGCAACTTTTTTCGCACCAGATTATACGGTTAGGTATCCGAGATTTAGGCCATGTTTATTTTCTGTAGCTATACGGCCGTTTTTGTTCTTAGATCACCTTAATCCTGTAGATTCAATGTGTGTTTTTGTGGTCTGTTTTTTTATGAGCTCGGTGGATTGAGCTTAAGGGGGGTAGTTCTTCTGCTAAAACTTTTCATGTAGCTTCGGGGTAGTTCTTTTGGCTTTTTATCGTAGCATTTTTGGTGTTCTTATGGTTCATTCTTCAAGATCCTTAACTTTTTGCGGGGTTCTTATGGTTCGTATCTACAAGATCCCTAACAATTTGGGGTGGTACGTTTTCCAGAGGTAGAAGATGATTAGTGGAGACGGTTTTTGTGTTCATCGGTATCTGCTAAAATGGTTTACTACATGCGTTCAATTTTGTATGCAGGTAACAAACCTGAAAACTGTCTTTAAGGAGCTTGATATCAAATTGAAGGATTTTGAGAGGTTCAAAAGGTTCAATCTGCCAAAATATCCAAAACAATCAACTCTGTTAGTCTCTCTCTCTCTCTCTCTCTCACACACACACACACACACACACACACTTGGTAATGTTTTTTTTTCAAAAGATGCAAAATAGATTGCTGAAGATGGACAAATAGGTTTTGAGAATAACTAATCGAACTATTTTTTTCATTTTTTTCCATAACCTGCTCATGAATAATATGCCGCAACAGATTACTCCTTTATATATATTTTTCTGTTTTCGATTTTGACCATTGGGATCTTAAGTACACTTTTTTTAAACGAATAGGCATGACTGCGAATTCTATGTCATGCTATACATGGTTTACAGGGAAAGCCATGAAGGATTTTAGCCAAGTAATTCTCTTTTCTTTTCCCCTTTGTTTTATGATATAAGCTATATACTAGACATTCTATGATTTTTTTAACACTATGTTGTGTATATTGACATAGTAATATCTTCCCCTTATTTACTACTTTCGTTTCTCTGTAGGTCACGATTACAAGATGGTCTCAGCTCACAGGATGTTCCATGCTCTAGCTAACAAGATCAAAATTAGAGCCCTAGAAGGTTCGAAGAGGAAGCGTTAGGGAGGGGGATGGTGAATGTACAAGATCACATAATTCAAGGCGTAGGATCTAACATGATCAGCATTTTGTGTGGGCCCTAGAATGTTTTGGCGGGGGGGGGGGGGGGGGGGGGAGGAAGTGAATAGGAATGCTTTTTCATGGTACATACACAAAAATGCTATAGAGTGCATGTGTTTTCTTTTTTCTTTTTACTTGTTATGCAGCTCTCTATTATCTGGTACTTACTAAATGAAAAATGTCCAGACATACTCCGCATGCCCAGCCCATTTGGTACATTACGATGATGTCGTAGGAATGTCGGTTTTTCGCCGGAAGCAACTTTGTTATATTTCATGTGTATATAGTTCCGGCCAAGTGGATACCTCATGAAGTGGAATGCAAATATGTTTTTTTTTCTTTTTTCTTATACATGTTTTTCAGTCCTACTACAACTGAACGATAAATATGTTTTTTCTGTTTGTATATATGCAGGGGAATGTCGGTTCATCCCCTATATTGTTTTGTTAACTTTTTCGGTTCATTGCCTAGGTTCTTGGTTCACCACATATATTTTTACGGTTCATCATCTATATCTTTTTGGTTCATCAGCTACATTCTATGTTCGTCACCCTAGATATATACCTATGATTGAAAATGTTCATCGCCTAGATTTTTGGTTCACCGCCTAGATATTTTGGTTCATTGCGCTAGTTTTTCGGATCATGACCTAGATTTTACGGTTCACCACCTAGATTTTACGGTTCACCATCTAGTTTTTGGTTCATCACCTACTTTTTTTGGTTCATTATTGCCTAGATTTTCGGTTCATCATCTAGATTTACGGTTCATCACTTAGTTTTTTGGTTCATCCCCTAGATTTTACGGTTCATCATCTAGATTTTTGGTTCATCCCCGTTTATTTTCTTTTCACTTTTTCGGTTCATCGCCTAGGTTTTTCGTTCATTTACCTAGATTTATGGTTCATCGCCTAGATTTCCGGTTCATCTCCTAGATTGTTTCGGTTCATCACCTAGATTTACAGTTCATCCACTTTTTTTTGTTCACTTTTTTCGGATCATTGCCTAGATTTTCTGTTCATCACCTAGATTTTTATTGTTCGTCATCTAGATTTTTGGTTCACCGCCTAGTTTTTCGGTTCACCGCCTAGATTTTTCGGTTCATCGCCTATATTTTTTCAGTTCATCACCTAGATTTACGGTTCACCCCCTTTATTTTTTTTCACTTTTTTGGTTCATTGCCAAGATTTTCGAAACAAAACATAGATTTTTTACGGTTCATCATCTAGATTTTCGGTTCACCGCCTAGTTTTTTGGTTCACCGCCTAGATTTTCGGTTCATATCCTAGATTTTTCGGTTCATCGCATAGGGTTTTTGGGTTCATTTACCTAGATTTATGGTTCATCCCCTTTATTTGTTTGTTCACTTTTTCGGTTCATTGCCTATATTTTCGGTTCATCACCTAGATTTTTCGGTTGACCACTTAGTTTTTTCGGTTCATCACCTATTTTTCAGTTCATCACCTAGATTTTTCGGTTCATTGCCTAGTTCTCTTTGGTTCATCATCTAGATTTACGGTTCATAATATAGATTTTTACGGTTCATCATATACATTTTCAGTTCACCGCCTAGTTTTTTGGTTCATCACCTAGTTTTCGGTTCATCCCCCCCTTTTTTTGTTCACCCTACATAACCTAGATTTTCGGTTCATCTCCTTGATTTTTCGGTTCATCTCCTAGGGTTATTCGGTTCACCCCCTTTATTTTTTTTCACTTTTTTCGGTTCATTGCCAAGATTTTCGAAACAAAAAATAGATTTTTTACGGTTCATCATCTAGATTTTCGGTTCACCGCCTAGTTTTTTGGTTCACCGCCTAGATTTTCGGTTCATATCCTAGATTTTTCGGTTCATCGCATAGGGTTTTTGGGTTCATTTACCTAGATTTATGGTTCATCCCCTTATTTGCTTGTTCACTTTTTCTGTTCATTGCCTAGATTTTCGGTTCATCACCTAGATTTTTCGGTTCATCACCTTGACTTTTTCGGTTCACCACTTAGTTTTTTCGGTTCATCACCTATTTTTCAGTTCATCACCTAGATTTTTCGGTTCATTGCCTAGTTTTTTTTGGTTCATCATCTAGATTTACGGTTCATAACATAGATTTTTACGGTTCATCATATACATTTTTGGTTCACCGCCTAGTTTTTTGGTTCATCACCTAGTTTTCGGTTCATCCCCCTTTTTTTGTTCACCCTACATAACCTAGATTTTCGGTTCATCTCCTTGATTTTTCGGTTCATCTCCTAGGGTTATTCGGTTCATTACCTAGATTTTTCGGTTCATCACTAAGATTTTTTCGGTTCATCATCTAGATATACGGTTCATCCCCTATATTTTGTTTTCTTCACTTTTTCGGTTCATTGCCTAGATTTTTCGGTTCATATCATACATTTTTATGGTTCATCATCTAGATTTTCGGTTCACCGCATAGGGTTTCTCGGTTCATCACCTACTTTTCGGTTCATATCCTAGATGGTCGGTTCATCGCATAGGGTTTCTCGGTTCATTTACCTAGATTTATGGTTCATCCCCTTTATTTGTTTGTTCACTCTTTCGGTTCATTGCCTAGATTTTCGGTTCATCACCTAGATATTTCCGGTTCATCACCTTGGTTTTTTCGGTTCACCACATTAATTTTCTGGTTCACCACTTAGTTTTTTCGGTTCATCACCTATTTTTCAGTTCATCACCTAGATTTTTTGGTTCATTGCCTAGATTTTTTTTGGTTCATCATTTAGATTTACGGTTCATAACATAGATTTTTACGGTTCATCATCTACATTTTCGGTTCACCGCCTAGTTTTTCAGTTCATCACCTAGTTTCGGTTCACCCCCCCCCTCTTTTTGTTCACCCTACATAACCTAGATTTTTGGTTCATCTCCTTGATTTTTCGGTTCATCTCCTAGGGTTTTTCTGTTCATTATCTAGATTTTTCGGTTCATCACCTAGATTTTTTCGGTTCATCATGATTTACGGTTCATCCCCTATATATTGGTTTTTACATGCATATAAGATTCATTTTTTACACACTTACAAATTTCTCATGACTTTTTCACCTACATGCATATGTGACTTTTTTCACCTACAGGACCATGTAATATGAAGATTCAAAGGTTCAGTGATAAAGATATTGAAAGGATCAGTGGGAATACAGTAACAGACCGAGAGAAACAAGGAAAAAGAACACTGCAATGTTCAAAATGGTTTTTGTACGTGTGTCAAAGACATGCTGAATCGATACAAGTTGGTATTTTTTTTGAACATCTTAAACCTATTTATTTCTCATCAATGATAGTTACATCAGCTAGCAACAGTGATACAATAAAATCTGGTGGTTCATCGAGCCAAACATGCTCATTTGATACAAGTTGGTAAATACTCATGTTTTGTTCATTAGCGCGAATCGTTACGTGACATTCATTTTTTTTGTTTTGTTTTGAGTACAGTTACGTGACATTCATGAAGCAGTAAAGCAAGTAAAATGGGCCAGGCCTAGTTATGTCCGCATACACTACGATGGGTACGCGTACGAGCGCTAACCAGCGCGTCGAGCGCAGAATAGGAGCTCCCGAAAAGGAGGTGGAGAGCTATGAGCAATCTAGGTGGGTACACAACCTTTAATAGGCCTTGGTACACTGCCTTTTTTTCGACCCGTTGGAAGATTCTGACCCAAACTATGCGACCTGCGCATTGACAACCCGATCGAGGGACAACATCCGCCCCGCTTGCGCATCCGTGGTGCCTTGTACTACAACTCGCATTCTCTACGACGCCGGCGTTTGTCGTCATCGATGTGGACCTTGACCTGACGATGCATGGTGACGTGGTGGATCCGCACCGTCAGGGTGCCACACGATGCATGGTGACGAGGTGGCCGAGGTCGAGCAAATGGCTATGCACACAAGTACAGCGGCGTCCCGCACTGGGCAAGAACGAAGAATGGCAACTTCGCATTTGATGGCGTCATCGATCGCCATGCACCCAAAGGCAAATAATGGGAGTTTCTCAGGTTGAAGGAGATGTACGACCCCGACGCGCTCTTCTCGAGCGAGTGGAGCGACCAGGTGCTCGGCAGTGGCGGTGGGAGAACCAGGCCCGGGAAGGTTGTTTTTACCAACCCGCATGGTGATTTTGGAGTCCGGGATATCAATAATAGTCTATCTCAACATGCCAACGATCCACATCATTTATTTTTATAGACACTTACATGTAAATTATTCGCATCATCCGTTTTTTCAAACATACAAGTATGCACATCATCAGTTTTTAGTCGTCAAATACATAATCATTTTTGGTTGATTTTATTTAGCATATCGATTATTGTGAATAATTGAATTTCATAGCACAAAATTATATTTCAAGCGTCTTATACCCTTTTATTTACAATATAGTCCCTGAAACGTGTGATGACGGGATTGATGAGAGTGTTCTTATCCCTCAACAACGCCAACAAGTACTCTTGATACCCTGAAAGGAAGATAATATATTAGGGATAGGTTGATCCTCCAAGTGCAGAGTATGTAGAAGTGGTAGTTTTTCCCCAAGAAGGTGACTCGAGGGTTTAATATCGAACTCTCGGGGAATCAGTAGTGTGGGTTTTATCTTCTTGTCCTTCTCTAGATTTCCTGCAAACAAAATAGATTGCTTTGTGCCCTCAACCTCACCAAGTGGTTGTCAAGCACAAGGTGTGAGAATGATATTAAGATGGTAATGAATGCAAAACAGTAAATAAATATGCAATGGTGGTAAATAAGTATGCAAGGATGATAGTAATGACGATGGATGGTATTTTTGGGGTTTTTATATGTGAATGCAAGAAGTAAAAGTGTTTTTGTATTTTCTGATTTTAAAATGGCTGAATGTAAAAGATGCTTAAAAGTGGTTGGAAAAGTGTTTCTTATGATTAAAAATGGACCGGGGTTCATGGTTTCACACATGCACTCTCTCTTTAATATAGTGTGGCAAATGAGTAGACATAGATTTAACATATGAGATTGCAAACAAGGTTAATGGCATGTTACTAATTATATGGGCATCACGTCCTAACATAGAGACCTTTTGATTATTAGTCTCACTTATACTCCACCAAGATGTGAACTAAATCATGCACCTTAGTAATTAAGATAACATCAGAGTATAGCTTTAAGATTAATGACATGAAGTGAAAATAAACACATGATGGATCTAGTCTTAGGTAGAGGCATGTCACTCCTCCTACCCTACAACATGGTATTTTGGTTTATCCCTAGTGAGTTAACAAAGTAAGGTAAACACCCAATGGATCATCATATTAAGTTGTCAGCTTATCACTTCACCACCCCCGTTACTCCAACTAATGCACACGTTCCCCCACACACGCTCTCATAAACATGCTTGATCATAACAAGGATACAAGAACGGGTTACATAATATGCATCTACTTTCATAACTGAAATATAACATTGCAATCTCAACATATATTAACTCATAGAAAGATCCACCACAAAGGTAATACAACGGTGACCGTAATCATGTTCAGCAGCTCATACGGTGCTAATTAGTGAAGCTCAAGAGAGAGAGAGAGATACATATGCTACTGCCACAAACCCATAGTCCAGAGGTGGACTACTCCCTCTTCATCATGGAGACGGTGGAGATGTCGATGGAGAAGAAGGAGACCTCTCCGGCAGGGCTCCGCCGGAGTTTTCCCCCTCCAATCTGTAGCCTCCTGGTCTCTGTTTCTTGTTTCTCTCGTGTGGCGGCTCTCCCTTTGGAGAACGTCGGGGGCCTCTTTATATAGGCGTTTTTAGGTCACGAGGAAGCTTGTGGGCGAAGGATCGACGTAAACGGGGCCACGAGGGCCAATTGGGATAGGCCCACGCAGCTATAGTACCTGGCCACGTGGGACCCCCCCTTTCAGTCTTCCGGCCTCCGTTTGTTGACTTCTTTCGCTCCTAAATCTTCTCCTTCCAAAATAATGACCCCCGTAAATTTATAGCTCATTATGACGTCGTTAAGGTCCTGAAACAAATAAGGAAAGAAATAGGGGTTTTCTGCCTGCACAGGATTAATTCCATAAAAAGGGGATATCATCATAAATTACCAAAAATCATTAAATAACAGTAATATACCCCTTATATGATGCAAATATGATTGGAATATGACTATTATAGTGCAAAGTTCATTTATGCATTTTAGATGCATCAACGTGCGTGATATCCTTCTAGTTGTAGAGATAATTAACTCCACACAGCTCAAAGCTCCAAGAGACATTACTTGTGTTAGCAGACGAACACGTCCTCGTGTATACGCAATGCCGAGGGTGATACGTAACCCAGGAGACCAGGGGACCGGAACCAGGTAGGCCCACCAGAGTAGTTTCAAAGGACCATGCCATACGACCAATTATATCGGATGGATCTCGATCATGTTAGGCAGCTCACGAGACCATTGTATTGAAGAACAAGGAGGATAGATAACCATCAAGTTACTATGATGGACTCATAATCCAAGGATGAACCACTCAAGAATCGTCCGAGAGGCAGCAATGGCAGCGTTGCCTCCGGCGTTGATTCCCACCCTCTGGCAGGGTGCCGGAACGAGGCTCCAGATCGGTTCCGCGACGGCGGCTCTGCATCAAAATCGGGAAAATAGGTTCCATCCCTGAGGGTTTCAGGTTGAGGATTTTTTTTGGGCGTTGTGGATCGAGAGGCGGTAACCGGGGGGCCCATGCGGGTGAGGCCCGTGCCCCAAGTCGTGGACGCATGGGGACAGTGTACCCCCTGGTGCCCCACTTTGGCTCACCGGCTACATCTTGAAAATTGATTTTTCTTGGTATTTTTCCCGAATTTTCCACGGATATTTCTGACGATTACTGCGATGCCAAAAAACATGTAGAAAACATCAACTCGCACCTGGCACGGTGTTAACAGGTTATTCCTAGAAAATTTTGTAGAAATGGTATAAAAGTGGCATATGGAACAGTAAAATATTATAGATACGTTTTGGACGTATCGGTTGTCTAGTTGGACAATGAACACTATGGATCGAAGTCAGACATTACAACACAAATGCAAGTTGGTTATTCCTAATTTGGTTCATCTACTGGCTTTCCGATGGACGGCTTTGCGGTGTGTTGTTCTTATCCTTATCATGTTATAGCATGACATCATACACGTTTTTAGTGCCCTGAGATACATGATGCTGAATTTCGGCTATTTATTCAGGAGAAAAGAGATTAGAGCTCACAAAGGGTTTGGTGACATTGATTTCCAAAGGCGGCATCTCTAGGTCCTTTATCGGCCTCCTCCTACTTCTTCTGCATTGTTCTGAACTCCTCTTCTCGCTTCTTCTTCGACACCTCAAAGCCTTGACGTTGATCATCTAAGAACTCCTAAATGGTAGGCCTTATGATGTTGTTAGTGCTGATATCGGACGGATTGGTAGCCTTAGAACCGGTCACTCTTGCCTTATTTTAAGATTGAAGTCATTCCCCACGTAGTCGCCAAATAGTGCGTTAGCACACGAACACGTCCTCGTTTACCGCGGCGTCGAGGGAGATACTACGCAACTCGCACCGCAGTAGGCCGGCTTAAATGGCGATATGCAAGACGGCAAGCCGACAGTTTTGGTGAACCGACGCCCCAGTGCCTCAGGAGGGACCCCTTTAGAGGTTTCAACGACGATTGGTTGAACTACGACGGATTTGACCGCTCTTAGCTCGATATTACATATTCGATGAATTCTACGTGAAGTCACCGAACAACGGAACCATGTAAAAGCATTTGTGGTAAGAAATACTCCCTCCGTCCCATATTAGATGACTTCCAAATAGATGTATCTAGATGTATTTTAGAGCTAGATTCATCCATTCACTACAACCGAAATGACCTTTAGTGACAAAGTACTTTTGTCACTTATTAGCCCATTTTTGTCACTGATTAGTTCTGGATGACAAAAATGGTGCGTCATTAGGTTTGTCATTGATTGACCGTCATAGATTCATGGGGATGACGAGATGAAATTTTTTTGTCACTGATTTAGATGAATCCGTGACGGTGGGAATTTTTGTCAATGATCATGTTTAATCCGTGACAGCCTGATTTGTCATCGTTTGTATGCAAATTTGTCACTAATTGGTTGAATTTGAGTGTACGACAGGTCAACATTAGCTGACGTGGCTTCTTACTTGTGGGTCCAGCTGTGGTGACGTGGATGCTGATGAGTGGGTCCAGATGCTGTGATGTCAGATGATGTCATGTGGGCTAGATCCGTGCTGACACGTTGGACCCACTTATTCGTGACATGTGGGACCAATTTTTTCTGGTGAGTGGGACCCAATTTTTTCTGGTATGTGGGACCCACAAATGCTGACGTGTGGGACCATTTTGTTTTTCAAGAAGTGGGACCCACATTTTAGGATTGTGGGACCATACGTTGCTGTTTGGTGGGCCCAGAATGTGGTGACGGTGTCACATTTTCCGTCATTGTTGGAACGGAAAATTATTTTGTAAAAATGTAATTTTCTGGCAATTTTGAGCAGAGAAATACAATTGAAAACAAATATATAATTGGAACCGAATCAATATTATAGGAATTATAGTGGCACACGTACTATAAGTCTGAAAGACACAAACATTTGTAAGACACTGAGGTGAATAAAAGAGGAAATAGTAGTATCTAGCATTGTTCTTTATTCAAAAGATGCATCAGGATGGTGGTCATCAGTTGGGCTGCGATGATTGCTGTGACGTCCTTAAGAGCAAACTAAGCAGCGCATCCATTTCTTGTTGCCTCTTTTCATAAGCCAGACTCTTCTCTTCCTGAGATTTCTTGAGAGCTGCATGTTCTTCATCCTGCTTTCTTCTCATTTCTTCAAATTTCTGTTCCTGGGCTTGCATCCTTGACTCCAGATCGTTTTTATACCTTTCAGCTACCAGTACTGATTGTTGCTCCTGATCAGCAAGCCTCTCTTCTAGCTCTCTAATGCGCTCTTTGGAAATGGTGTATCTCTGGGAGCATGATGAGACGCCCAATCTTGACAAGAATGTGCTAGAGCTGGAGGAGCTCTGTTCCTTGAGGACTTGTTGAACAATCATCACATCTGTTTCTTCAGGATGATCCTCTGGATGTGGTCCCATCTTTCTTAGCAGCATTTGTTCCTGCAATTAGATTCAAATGTTTCAAATGCTAGTATGCCGAGACAGTAATAATAAATTTGCGTTGTTGTTAAATATTTCGTACATAAGCCTCTTGTGCTTCCTGAGGCATCACACCATCCTTGCTAGTGTGGGTAATTCTGTAAAATTCAATTGGTGATGTTTCCTCCTCGTTGTTCAGAGCCTTCTACAAGGTTTAGTACATTTTGAGTATCAGTTCTATAAATTATATATTTGCAGTACAAGTAGCTAAGTAATTGCGTAGACCTAGTTGAAATACTTACAACATGCTCGTAGTGGGCAATGTAGCTTCTTGATCCAGTGGTATGGTGCTGCTTCACATTTTCTCTGTTCTTTACATTCTTGATACACATTTCCTGTATTAAGCAGGTGGGATCTAATTAGGTGATGCAAAAAATAAAATATGTATGAATTAAGTTGCTACCTGTAGGTGAAAGAAATATGAATTATGTACCTGGTAGTGGTCATCAAACCATCTGTTCACAAGTTCTTTCCAACTATTCTCGTCTACAGTACTTGGCTTCATCAAATAAGCTTGCTCAGGAGTAAGCTTTTGAATCTTGGGCCAGTACACCTTCTTAAGCCTATAGTGTTGTTGTCGAACACTATTTTGTATCATTTCTGTGCACACAGTTTTTGCCACATCATCATTTGTGTCCATCACAAACTTTTCCTGCAAAAGAGGGTTTGCATATGCACAAATTAGGTTCGTAACCATGTTACAGTCTGAATAATATAGATGAAGAGAGTAGACTCACCGCAACTTTTTTAATCACAGAAGGAACAGCATCTTGTAGACTCTTATCTTTGTCGTAGAGCTTCCAGTGCGTTGCAAGGGGCATCTTATCACTGCGGATGTGTATACCAACCTCAGAGCTTAGTTTTGCTGCATGTAGAGGATTTTTGGGTCTTCTCACGCCTGCAGTGAAGTCAATTTGCATTTTATTGCCACCATTTTTTTTTGTCCATTCATGGAGTGAATGCCCCATGGTAGGTCTCCGTCCAAGTCCTTTCTGCTTTGACTTGACAGAGACTGACAATGCATCTGAAATTCAGACAGAAAATAGGTTAAACTTGTCCAAATATTAGCAAATAAGTACAAGTAGAACATGTAAAGTATCCATGGTTGTACCTTTGCGTTGGAACGGAACTAGTTGATTGTCATCAGGTGATGAGTTGCTGCCATCAGAAGTACGAATCTGCGTCGTAGGTGTGGTTTGCTCTTCAACGTCGGCGTCTTCTGTCATCGTAGGCGTATCTGAGGCTGCAGGTTCAGTGAAAGCAGGTACTCTTGATCTTGTTGAAATGGTGGATGAAGGTGCTACTATCTGTTTGACACGCTTATTATGTGCCGCAGATGCCGTTTCATCCACTGCCTGTTTGATAATGCATGAAGACATAAGTATGAATGCAGTACCACTACCATGAATCCGATAACCAATTTGCGAATTAATAAACATGTTAGACCTGAGACGGCCGCTTTGATGCATTGCGCTCGTCATCTGTATGCAAATCATCATCTTCATTGGCAAGGTCTTCATCATCTGGTTCATATGCAGGGTCAGCTTCCTTGTCTTGAGGTTCTGGCACCTTTTCTTCGTCATTAATCCCGCCTTGTGGCCGACCATACACGAAGGTACGTGCAACCTCTCTGAAATCTTGTGGATTAAGACCTCCAGCAAGAAATTTGGCTTCCATGGCTTGCTGTAGACGAGTTGCATTTTCCTCCATTTGTTTTCTCCTTTCTAACTCTATTGTAGTTAGTACCTCTTTTTGTTTAGCAGCTGAAAAAAGAAGGAAATTATTTGTGTGTATTAGCGTGTAGGAATTCGTGACCGCAAATTCAGAATTATGTGGTACGTTCCATAAATAATGAAGTGGCCTAATTTATAGTATACATGACAAGTTTGTTTTTCACGTAAATGTTGCAGATCTCAGCGAGTATATGATTTCCCGTAAGTAATGGACATAACAAATATATGATCTCATTCATCTAACTTAAAAGTTCATGCAATGTTTCAGATCTAAGATCGATAAATATGGCAGATCCTCTTCTGTAGTACATGAAGATATAACGTGAAGAATTCCTTTTCTTAAACCCTAGATACGATCGTGGTAAGAACAAAAATCAAATGTTCGTAGAACCCTAGATGTGATCATGTAAATTAGTACACCGTACGTAAACCTAACAATTCTAGTCTAACTATTGAACGATCGATCTAGTACGTACTGAAATGTGGGATAGATTTATCACCTTGGCGTTTGTGATTGACCTTCTTCGGCGTAGATTTGGGCGGATCGCGAGCCTTGGGTGGTTTCTGGTGACCGGTCATGGCGGCCGCCGGATAGCCTGCCGGAGCGAGGGTACGAACTGCCGGCGGAGAGAGTGGATCTGGCGAGGTAGAGAGCGATGAGGGAGGGAATGAATTTGTACGTGCGAATTAAGAGGGAACGGAATTAAGGGGGTTGGGTAGCACGATGTATTTATAGTATCGCGAGCGAAAAAAATGAGTTGCGTGCGGCGGGGAAAAGTGGAGGGAACGAAATTTCCCAAAGTTAGGAGGGAAGATCGACTACCGGGTCAGAAGTGGGGGGAAAAATTAATATTTGAGCGTAGGTTACATGTTTTAATTATTTAATGTCGTATATAATCCCTTTTAATGATTTGAATCATTAAAAGTTTAAAACTATATATGTTCCTACAATCATGTTAGTAATACGGGACAACCAAATTGCACATGTTTCGTTTGATTCATATTTATGTGTCGAAGTTTCATCTATGAGTTCATATTGTTAAAAAATTATGGTGAAACCTTGGGTTATGACATGAACGAACACCAAAAGTTGGAAGTAAATTTGGGGCTTCAAAATTCTTGTCTCATAGACAAAGATTGTTTGCTTGGTGTACTATGTACATAACTCACCTTCAACCTCAATGATTATAGAGATGTGTCACATATATATGAAAAAGGCTAGAAAATCATTTGAATGAATCAAAATTGGACTAAATGGTTCAAGGAAGATGAATGAAAAGAGGTGAAACTTTGTGTTTGTGCTTACATAGCCCTAATAACTTGTTATGGTCACTTGACAATATTTTTTACCTAGTTTAGGTGCCACAACCATTTTTTGAAAGAAAAAGGCTAGAAAATCATTTGAATGAATCAAAATTGGACTAAATGGTTCAAGGCAGATGAATGAAGGGAGGTGAAACTTTTTTGTGTGTGCTTACATAGCCCTAATAACTTGTTATGGTCATTTGACAAAAAAATTTACCTAGTTAAGGTGGCCCAACCATTTTTTGTAAGAAAAAGGCTAGAAAATCATTTGAATGATGAATCAAAATTGGACTAAATGGTTCAAGGAAGATGAATGAAAAGAGGTGAAACTTTGTGTTTGTGCTTACATAGCCCTAATAACATGTCATGGTCATTTGACAATAGTTTTTACCATGTTTTAGGTGTCCCTACCATTATTTTTGAAAGAAAAGGTTAGAAAATCATTTGAATGAATCAAAATTGGACAAAATGGTTCAAGGAAGTTGAATGAGGAGGTGAAACTTTTTGTGTGTGCTTGGATAGTCTAGATAACTTGTTATGGTCATTGAAAATATTTTTTACCAACTATAGGTGTCCCTACCATTATTTTTGAAAGAAAAGGTTAGAAAATCATTTAAATGAATCAAAATTGGACAAAATGGTTCAAGGAAGTTGAATGAGGAGGTGAAACTTTTTGTGTGTGCTTGGATAGTCTAGATAACTTGTTATGGTCATTGAAAATATTTTTTACCAACTATAGGTGTCCCTACCATTATTTTTGAAAGAAAAGGTTAGAAAATCATTTAAATGAATCAAAATTGGACAAAATGGTTCAAGGAAGTTGAATGAGGAGGTGAAACTTTTTTGTGTGTGCTTGGATAGCCCTAATAACTTGTTATGGTCATTTGACAAAAAAATTTACCTAGTTAAGGTGGCCCAACCATTTTTTGAAAGAAAAAGGGTAGAAAATCATTTGAATGAATCAAAATTGGACTAAATGGTTCAAGGAAGATGAATGAAAAGAGGTGAAACTTTTTGTGTGTGCTTACATACGCCTAATAACATGTCATGGTCATTCCCAATAGTTTTTACCATGTTTTAGGTGTCCCTACCATTATTTTTGAAAGAAAAGGTTAGAAAATAATTTGAATGAATCAAAATTGGACAAAATGGTTCAAGGAAGTTGAATGAGGAGGTGAAACTTTTTGTGTGTGCTTGGATAGTCTAGATAACTTGTTATGGTCATTGAAAATATTTTTTACCAACTATAGGTGTCCCTACCATTATTTTTGAAAGAAAAGGTTAGAAAATCATTTAAATGAATCAAAATTGGACAAAATGGTTCAAGGAAGTTGAATGAGGAGGTGAAACTTTTTTGTGTGTGCTTGGATAGCCCTAATAACTTGTTATGGTCATTTGACAAAAAAATTTACCTAGTTAAGGTGGCCCAACCATTTTTTGAAAGAAAAAGGGTAGAAAATCATTTGAATGAATCAAAATTGGACTAAATGGTTCAAGGAAGATGAATGAAAAGAGGTGAAACTTTTTGTGTGTGCTTACATAGCCCTAATAACATGTCATGGTCATTCCCAATAGTTTTTACCATGTTTTAGGTGTCCCTACCATTATTTTTGAAAGAAAAGGTTAGAAAATCATTTGAATGAATCAAAATTGGACAAAATGGTTCAAGGAAGTTGAATGAGGAGGTGAAACTTTTTGTGTGTGCTTGGATAGTCTAGATAACTTGTTATGGTCATTGAAAATATTTTTTACCAACAATAGGTGTCCCTACCATTATTTTTGAAAGAAAAGGTAAGAAAATCATTTAAATGAATCAAAATTGGACAAAATGGTTCAAGGAAGTTGAATGAGGAGGTGAAACTTTTTTGTGTGTGCTTGGATAGCCCTAATAACTTGTTATGGTCATTTGAAAAAAAAAATTACCTAGTTAAGGTGGCCCAACCATTTTTTGAAAGAAAAAGGGTAGAAAATCATTTGAATGAATCAAAATTGGACTAAATGGTTCAAGGAAGATGAATGAAAAGAGGTGAAACTTTTTGTGTGTGCTTACATATCCCTAATAACATGTCATGGTCATTCCCAATAGTTTTTACCATGTTTTAGGTGTCCCTACCATTATTTTTGAAAGAAAAGGTTAGAAAATCATTTGAATGAATCAAAATTGGACTAAATGGTTCAAGGAAGTTGAATGAGGAGGTGAAACTTTTTGTGTGTGCTTGGATAGTCTAGATAACTTGTTATGGTCATTGAAAATATTTTTTACCAACTATAGGTGTCCCTACCATTATTTTTGAAAGAAAAGGTTAGAAAATCATTTAAATGAATCAAAATTGGATAAAATGGTTCAAGGAAGTTGAATGAGGAGGTGAAACTTTTTTGTGTGTGCTTGGATAGCCCTAATAACTTGTTATGGTCATTTGACAAAAAAATTTACCTAGTTAAGGTGGCCCAACCATTTTTTGAAAGAAAAAGGGTAGAAAATCATTTGAATGAATCAAAATTGGACTAAATGGTTCAAGGAAGATGAATGAAAAGAGGTGAAACTTTTTGTGTGTGCTTACATAGCCCTAATAACATGTCATGGTCATTCCCAATAGTTTTTACCATGTTTTAGGTGTCCCTACCATTATTTTTGAAAGAAAAGGTTAGAAAATCATTTGAATGAATCAAAATTGGACAAAATGGTTCAAGGAAGTTGAATGAGGAGGTGAAACTTTTTGTGTGTGCTTGGATAGTCTAGATAACTTGTTATGGTCATTGAAAATATTTTTTACCAACTATAGGTGTCCCTACCATTATTTTTGAAAGAAAAGGTTAGAAAATCATTTAAATGAATCAAAATTGGACAAAATGGTTCAAGGAAGTTGAATGAGGAGGTGAAACTTTTTGTGTGTGCTTGGATAGTCTAGATAACTTGTTATGGTCATTGAAAATATTTTTTACCAACTATAGGTGTCCCTACCATTATTTTTGAAAGAAAAGGTTAGAAAATCATTTAAATGAATCAAAATTGGACAAAATGGTTCAAGGAAGTTGAATGAGGAGGTGAAACTTTTTTGTGTGTTCTTGGATAGCCCTAATAACTTGTTGTGGTCATTTGACAAAAAAAATTACCTAGTTAAGGTGGCCCAACCATTTTTTGAAAGAAAAAGGGTAGAAAATCATTTGAATGAATCAAAATTGGACTAAATGGTTGAAGGAAGATGAATGAAAAGAGGTGAAACTTTTTGTGTGTGCTTACATAGCCCTAATAACATGTCATGGTCATTCCCAATAGTTTTTACCATGTTTTAGGTGTCCCTACCATTATTTTTGAAAGAAAAGGTTAGAAAATCATTTGAATGAATCAAAATTGGACAAAATGGTTCAAGGAAGTTGAATGAGGAGGTGAAACTTTTTGTGTGTGCTTGGATAGTCTAGATAACTTGTTATGGACATTGAAAATATTTTTTACCAACTATAGGTGTCCCTACCATTATTTTTGAAAGAAAAGGTTAGAAAATCATTTGAATGAATCAAAATTGGACAAAATGGTTCAAGGAAGTTGAATGAGGAGGTGAAACTTTTTGTGTGTGCTTGGATAGTCTTAATAACTTGTTATGGTAATTGAAAATATTTTTTACCAACTATAGGTGTCCCTACCATTTTTTTAAGAAAAAGGGTAGAAATTTAGGTAAATTCATGTAAATTGGCAAATTATGTGTGAAAAATCAAAGAATATCACATGAATCATGCCAATGGTGGTGAAATCATATAAAAATTATGGGACACCCAATTTGCATATGTTTTAATCATTCTCACTTGTACTGGAATTCCCATCTATGATGTCATAAGGGGTGAGGTGTCACATGAGGGGATCAACACCAAACTTTGCTAACAAAAGTATCAGAGCTACTGGTACATCAACAGGGAGCGCTTGCTGCCGCTCACCACTTTCTATGAGTCTTAGTAGTAAACTATTTACACAAAAGCATCCACACATACTAGTTATGTTCAGGCAACTACATATTAACATGGACCGCTTGATGCGGCTCACCACTTCGTGCCGATCCCAAACTGTGTATCGGACGACACGTCGGGCTTCCACCCATCTGCCTCATTCCACCCCCAGTCGTTGGACTGCCCCTCTATCGAAGTGCTGCCACCTCTCCATGCTGCATCAGGATCTGCCCAGGCTGAACGCTTTCTGTTGCGCTGTGCTTCTGCTATGGCATGCACACAACTAGGACAATACACTGCTTTTGGTTGAGGAGGCTTTGGTTCTTTTGGCATCAGGTGTCGTTGCCCCTTCATGAAATCGGTGATCTTACGGTACAACTCATAGGAAACAAAGCCATCAACAGCAGCATAGTGGATGTTAATGTCATCAAGTGGCTGCTTCTCCCAAAAGTCATGCTGCTCCTTTGGGAAGTTGTTCTTCATGTCCTTGTAGGAGTCGTCGATGAGAATGGATGCCATCACACTCATTCCAGTCCTGTAACGGCCTTCATACTGGAACAAATTTTGCAAATCAATATGGANCCTGCGGTTGGAAGATATTAGTAATGGTAAATTTGATTGTAAATGTAATTAACAATCAAATTGTAATAACTAGATGTTCTCGGATCAATATGTACAACAATGAAAACATATTTCAGGAAATACATAATGTACTTGTCATATGAAGCTTAGTAAGGTAGTACTTATAAACATTTTTTGAAAATTCATGCAAAATACATTTAAGCAAACATTTGAAGCATCATTCTCATGCTATCATATAACATAACTTATATCCTGCTGAAGCATACAGATTCGATAATTCTAATTTGTGTCCTGCAAAGCATCTTCATCCTAACTAATTGGCAGATTACTTAGCTACACAGACTAAGGCTGGATAAAACATATATCAACACATCAACTAGAATGATAAAAGAAGTAGTACTAGATGCAACGTAAATACCCCAACGAAAACATCTTATATTTCGTTTATTTATACAAGACGTTTTAGGTTAATAATAGATTCATCTAGTATACTTTTAATATGTAGATTCACTCATCTCTAAAACATCCCTCATGAGTGGATAGAGTAAGTAGATCGGAAGAACTTGGAAGAGGGTTTTCTCATAGGCAAAATCCAAATCTGTACTTGGAAGAGGTTTTCCTACATACCTTGGCAGTTGGAACACCAGAACTTTGCGGCGCAATGCAAGTTGAATCACCGCAAACCTCTTCTTCGAAGTCATCGTACTCGCCGATGTACTCAAAGTCGAGGCCGAGGAATTTGTACTCCTCCTCTTCAAGCAAGCGACGGAACTCGCCGATGGTTTGCTCGACCACTTGCACGTCGTTCGTGTACGTGACGTCGAGCACCGTGCTCCCATGCGCGGTTGGGGTAAGCTTCTGCGTGAAGAGAACGACGTCTTCCATTGCGCGGTGGATTGGATGAGCAAGGTGGAGAAACCGTAGCAGAGAAACAGGGGAAGGGGAGAAATAAACGAGGCAGAAGAATAGGGGAGGGGCGGTAGGGAAAAAATGGGAACCGTCCAGATAATTCGTATCGTCGCTGACAGTGGGCCTAAGTGGACGCCTGAGTCGTGAAAGGTTTTTTTACGCTGTCATATCAACTGTGCAGGGCATTATATTCTCTTTGACCCGTGGGGTGCTTCTCCAAGATACCAACCGCAATTAACTCTTCCTTCCATCCTAAGCTCCAGGCCGAAGGGCGGCTGCCGCCGTCGCCAGACGATCGCTCGCCCTACCCATCTCTCGCCGTCGTCGTCCCCCTCTATTCTTCGTCAAGGCTAGCCTAAAACCCTCCTTGCCGTTTCTTATCCACTTGACGCGGCATTTTCATCTCCGTTAGGATGGCTCCGCCGGTAAGAAAAATATACCCTGGATCCACGGCGTATTACTTGTTTTAGATCTGAAAATATTGATCTCCCCAATTCGATTTGTAGTGTCCTACTTGTTGGGACACCAATGGGTTGTGCCCTCGGGGGAATCGGATGAAGAACTTCTTTGTGCTAACCCTGCGACAGGGGTTTGAGGATGTTACGGTACTAAAGTTTTGCAATTACTTGTATTCATTTAGTACTGAGAAGTTGATTTGTTGCTACTGTGGACTTGATAAACCAGGAGTTTGTTTGCTATCTTCACTTGTTTTGTACTAACATGTAATTCTGAAAGTCTTTAGGTGGGTATGTGTGATGGTACAACACATGCCTTTGTTTGGTAGTTGGCTGCATTGTGCAACAATGTTGCCTCATCTATTTATAGAAATTAGTACAGTCTCCTCTAGTTTCGTGGGACACCTGCTTTATTTTACTACTTATAGTTAGGTTTATGCATACGAATGTTTATGAATATTCAGTTAATTACACACTACTTAATAAATGAATGAATTCAGTTAATTACACACTACTTGATATGGTTTTGATGAATTTTACTTCTTTCAGATCATCCCATGCTACAGTAGGGCATATTTCCTTATGAAATACACTATAGCAAAGACAGACAAAACAGTCTTCTACGCAAATCTTACAACCAATGAAGGATTTTCATTCGGTGTCAAAGTTACAAACAACAATGATGAAACTTATCTCAGTGGAAGAAATTGGAAGGAATTTATTAGAGTATACGGGCTAAAAGTTGGACATGAGATGTATTTCACTATCGGCGACTATGGTCCTGACACTCTTGTCACCACTGGAAATTACCCAATAATTCATCCAAGTAAGATTTATGCATACGAATAATCTTTATTAAATTGCTTGCAACTTGGTACCTATGTCATATTAATTATATATTTGTACTATGATTGTACAGCTTACTACCATTTGTCCCGTGACAAACGTGACATTATTGACTCCATCATCTCCATTGATGGAACTGAGATAAATTGGAGGATGATGGAGAAAGTCGTAGAACATGTGGACAATCTTGACTTCCTTGTGGCACGTCATGAGGCTGGTATCTATGGAGAAGGAACAGTTGTTGCAATGGTGCATACCCTGAACTGGACAAACACTATGAATCAGAGCAAGCACCTGGTACATACTTAATATCCTAGTTTCTACACATTATAGTTTGTTGTCATCATATATTGTTGCATCTTGTCATTACAATATAGATGTGAAATATTAATCGTATAGCTGACTATAACATTTGTTGCTGCAACAGAAATTCCCACGCCGTCTTGTCCCTGATAGAATGCATGAATATGGTGACATCACCATTGTTTGTCATCCCTTCACTAAGGTGATTGGGTCATACACTGTTTCTGCTGATGATGGACGTCTCTGCGTCACTGGATGGAAGAAGTTCATGGAGGAAGAACACTTTATGCAAATGGGTGACAAGATGTTGTTCCTGCTCTTCGTAGCAAATGCAGGGGCTTTCCTGTTTGTTTCATACATTCCTGAAGTAGCTGTTCAGTAGTTACCTTCTGGTGATGTTCAAATATTTTAAAATGCACTCATGTTAGTCGTTGATCCACGGATGTACTGTCAAGACTTTATTTGCTGAACTTATAGATACATGCATTTCTATGTGTTATGAAAGAGTCGTGTTTTATCCTCGGAACTAAATTATGTATGTTTATCAGTTCAAGTTTTTTTTTGCATGGCCCTTTATCGTGTCATGTACGCTTGTCACATTACATTGCATAAATCATTAATTATATCAAGTACTCATAATGTTTGCAAATATATAAATGGTTCCATTACACAATCTAAATATTCAAACATCACTATCATTATCAGAATTTATGTCCCCATCATCCCTTCTATTCTCTGCCAAAGTGTCTTCTTCGTCCTCGCTCATGTCAACATAGTCTGTCTCATCTTCCTCTTCTAGTCGACGCATAGTGCGAGCATCAACAAGTTCCACATCGTCAGATCGATCAGCGTCCTCATCTTCCAACTCAACATCCTGGTCTTCACCCTCAACATTGATAAATATATGATCAGATGAACCCATCTCATCCTGGTACGCGTCTTCGTTCCCTACATATGCGTCGTCATCGCCACTCTCTTTTTCTGGAACATCATATACATGTCTGTGACTGAAAGTCTGGACAACTTTCCAAGGGTTGTCAAACTTTGTGTCATCCAAGTAGAAGCATGTTTCCGCTTGGCTTGCCAATATGAAGGGGGAATCCTTGTACCAAAGTGTGGAAGTATTAACGCTTTTAAAATATCCATCATCTTTCATCTTGGAATTCCTGCTCGCAAGGTCAAACCAATCACAACGAAACAAGTAGACAGATCTATCGCCGTGCTTGTTACTCCCATACTGCAACTCCAGAACTTCCTGCAGAACACCATAGAACTCAGTTTCTTCTTCATCACCAAAAGATGCCTTCGTCATTACGCCAGAATTCTGAGTCTTTAGATTCTTCTCACGCGTCACAGTTCGAAACCTAGCACCCTTTACATTGCAGCCAGAGTGTACCACTACACGTCTGTCTGGCCCATCAGCAAGCAACTTCAAATCTTCAGATACATTATTCAAATGTCTCACATGTTTTTTAAACCATGATGGGAACTCTTTCTGCATCGCCTCGTCGATGTTATTCACACCCCTATCCATCAATTCTTCCCGGCAAACACTAAAAAAAAACATTACCAATCAAAATTCGCATACAGATTAAATTATGACTCATAAGGTGAAGCAAACTTACTTTATATAGGACTCTGCCTTTTCGCAATTGTTCAGCACATACCAAACCATTTTGTCAAATTCCTTTTCAAAAAGCTTCAAAATGGACTTCCCAAACCCTTTCGCTCCGTCTGAAAAATGTCCAACTCATCTGGACCAGGTTTTCGATGGTTATCTTGGTTCCTATCTTTTTTATGAAATCTCGTTTCTATGTCATCCTTGAAAAATCTAGAGCAAAGGTCAAGCACTCATCAACGATGTAGCCCTCGGCAATTGAACCTTCTGGCCTAGCTTTGTTACGAACAGTGGACTTAAGGTATCCTAGTCTTCTCTCCACTGGATACATCCAACCGTAGTGAACAGGACCCCTTTGAATAGCCTCATCAGGAAGATGGATAGCTAAGTGCACCATTACATCAAAAAAAGCAGGGGGGAAGATCTTCTCTAGTTTGCATAGAATTATAACAATGTCAACCTTCAATCTTTGAAGCACATCAACTCTTAGGGTTTTCGCACACAACTCCCTAAAAAATCTCCCCAATTCGGCAATGGCCTCATACATTTCCTTTCCTGCAATTCCTCTAAGGCCAGCTGGCAAAACACGCTGCAGAAGTATGTGGCAATCATGTGTCTTCATTCCAGTCACTTTACCACCATCGATATCAACACATCTTTCCCAGTTTGAACAATAACCATCTGGGAATCGAATTTTGGCCAAATATCTGCACAGTTGTTTCTTTTTTCCTTCACAAGAGTCCACGGTGCTGGGGGCTTCACATATTTTTCTCCATGTTCTTCCATCCAGTAATTCTTCCTAATGTTCAATTTCTTTAAATCAAGTCTAGAATTAATAGTGTCCTTATTCTTTCCCTCAATTTCAAGAAGGGTACCAAGGATATTGTCGCATATGTTCTTCTCAATGTGCATCACATCGAGGTTGTGAGCCAATTTCAATTCTGACCAATATGGTAGATAATGTAAGCTGACCTTGAGATGCCAAGTTGGTTCATCTTGTGGAACACGCTTTCGCTTTCTCAAATTAGGATTTTTGCCCGGTATAAAATCCTTAACCCTTTCTACCTTCTCCTTTATTTCTTCCACTGTGAACTTCCTTGGTGGTCCTCCCTCCTCAACTTTTCCATTAAAAAGTTTGCTTCTCCTATAAGGGTGATCCGACCGAAGGAATCGACGATGACCAATATATCCAATCTTATTTTTTAAAGACTCATAGCAAGGTTCTATGTCGCAATGCACGCATGCGAAAAATCCTCTAGTACTACGCCCAGACATGGTGGCATATCCAGGATAATCATGAATCGACCAAAGGAACGCAGCATGCAATTTGAATTCTCTATTTGTGCATGCATCATACGTGTCCACGCCTTTCCATAGGAGCATCATATCTTTTATCAGTGGCTGCATAAATACATGAAAATCCTTCCCGGGTGAGTACTTTCCCGGGATTAGCAACGACATCATGAAGTTGGATTGATGCATGCACATCCATGGTGGGAAGTTGTACGGAATGACGAAAACAGGCCACATACTATATGCATTTGTCATACTACCAAAGGGATTGAATCCATCTGTAGCAAATCCTAGCTTTATGTTACGAGGATCTTCAGCAAACCAACCAAACTGTTCATCAAAGTGCTTCCAAGCCTCACCGTCTGCTGGGTGCCTTAGAATATTTTTCTCAGCAACCCTCTTTTCTTTGTGCCACCTTGTGTGCGTTGACATTTCCTCTTTAACAAAAAATCTTTGTAAACGCGGAATTATCGGAAAATACCGAAGCACCTTATGAGGAACCTTCTTCCTTCCACTTGGATCTTTCCATCTTGATATTCCACACACAGGACAATGTGTATTGTCCTTGTGCTCTCCCCAGAAAAGAGCACAATCAAACTTGCAAACATGAATTGTCTCATAACCAAGGCCAACATCTGAAAGAACACTTTTAGCATGAGCAAAAGATTTAGGAAAGTCCACGTTTGGCAAAGCTGTACATAAAGTCTCAAGAAGTAGATCAAATGCTCTGTTTGTGATCCGGTTGTATGATTTCACATGAAGTAGCCTTATAATGAAGGCCAACCTAGTGAAAGTGTCACATCCCTCATGAAGCTCCTTCTTTGCTTCTTCTACTAATTTTGCATACAAATTTCGGTTGCTAGGACCTTGATCTCCAGACTTGTGCATATCACGTACCAGATCAGATGCGTCGTCAACGTAATTATCTTCAACATAATTATCTTCAGCTTCTTCCTCAAAATCAGCATCGTCGTCGCTTTGATACGAACCATCATGGGTACTATGGCTTTGCTGATCACTGAAATCTTCCCCATGAAAAATCCACCTAGTATAAGTAATGGACATACCTCTGCAATTCACATGACGCTCAACCTCATCTTGATCCTGCTGTATCAGATTAAGGCAGTCAATGCATGGGCATAATATTGGTTCATCAGAGCCCAATCTTTCTCCATTACGCCCCCCTTTTTCTCGCACAAACTCCATAAACTGACTAACACCTTTCATGTAGCGAGGTGTCATCTTTTTCCCCTGAATTATCCAACTACGATCCATCACCTACAATTCATCGCAATGTCCACCAGAATATATCTTAAGAACGAAAATAATTTGAATTGCAGATAGATCTAGTCCCAAAAAAATTACAAGAAACTCACCGCTACTGCGCCTACAAACGTGATCCCCCAACGTATGTGGTTGACTCGTCGGTGACCACGATCGTGTACGATAATCACCAGATCGCCTCGACGATGACCATGGACTCCACGCCCCGACCTGTCCCGTAGCACGCGATCTGATCGAGAAAAGATAGTACGATCTATATCTATACATAGTCATAAGAGTCCTAACCGGACACGATTACAAATTTGCGTGCGATGGAATATAACTACAAAAATAACTAATACGATTGCTAAGACAACAACACACGATTATCCCAGCGGTACCACCTTGCGCGCGCGTTACATACGTCGCGGGTTCGACATGCGTAAGACCCAAATTTTTACCAATAATTCCTTTACCTGACAAGTGGGGTCCGCACTGTACAAACCTGACTGCTCGGTCCCACAATGTATAACAATATTTAAAATAGCACAAATTCTTCCTATTAAACCTGACTAGTGGGTCTAGCACGAAATTCAGTGACAGTTTATAACAACCACGGTCTCAATTTTGTCATCTATTCTAATGCCCAGCTCCGCCGGTTAATCCATGACAGATTGCCATGACAAAATAAGCATTTGTCATTAATTATTGTACATCCGTGACAAAATAACTAATTTGTCATCGATCAAGCCGGATCAATGACGGTTTGGAACTTTGTCATCAGGCGTTTTGTCATTAAAAGTCATTTCTCTTGTAGTGAGGGATACATTAAAAACAGGCCGTCCAGATGGAAGCATAGCAAACGGCTTCCTGGCCAAAGAGTGCATCTCTTTCTGCTCGAACTTTCTACAGTCCGAGACCCCTGTTGGTCTGCCAACCAACAAGCACTTCGGGAGGCTCGCTGGATTGGGTCACCACGAGGGTCGGCACCCAATGCATGTCGACTTCGAGGGCCGAACAAAGGACTTTGAAAGAGCAAACCTCGTCGCGCTGCAGCACCTGGAGGTGGTCGATCCATACATAAATGAGCACAAAGAGTTTATCAAGAAGATTTACGCCGACCGGGGGCGCCAGGTCCCGACGGAGGCTGTTGTTATGAAGGAGCACAACTCCGGTTTCACGAGGTGGTTCAGGAATAGGGTCTTTGCTAATCCGCCGCATGGCGAGTACTCGGAGGAAGATAAACTCATATTCGCCTTGGCACAGGGCGCCGCGCACAACCTGATGACCTATCAGGTATACGATATCAACGGATACACGTTCTACACCGAGGACAAGGACAATAACTGCGATTACCAAAACTCAGGGGTAACGGGGATATTCTACACCGGAGACGTCCCGAAAATATACTACGGAAGGATCGAGGAGATTTGGGAGCTCGACTACGTTACGGAAAAGGTGCCAATGTTCCGTGTCAGGTGGGCCAAGAGTGTCGAGAAAGAAGGCCGGTATTTCACCACCATGGTTATACCGCCAAAGTCAAAGACCACCGGCGCGAACGCACCCGCGAGAAATGAGCCTTGGGTTATGGCTAGCCAAGTCAACCAATGCTGGTTCATCACAGACCCGTCAAAGCCTAGCCGGGTGGTCGTCAGGAGAGGCAAAAGAAACATCATCGGAATGGATGGAGTCGCCAAGGAGCAAGACTTTGACCAGAACGGCGACCCGAAGATGGAAGACGGATACGGCAACCAAACACCGTACACCACAACCGCACCTAAGAAAGGAGTGCTCCCGTACAAGAGAAGTAGCGAAGACGTCCCGGACCTAACCTATGCAACCGCGACAAAGAGGGGCAAGAAGAAGATGGCCGTCAAGAAACGCTAACGCGCTAGTTCCGACCATATTGTCAAGATCGAACCATTCATAAGTGTCACTTTTTGTATATTATAATATTGCATTGAATATTATGTATCGAGATACACATTCATAATTGTCACTTGCATTGTATTGTTTTGACAATATTTGAATATTTAAAATATATTTAATATATTTTATAGTCTATATTTGTTTGGACAAAGTTTTTACATTGTATTGTTTTGACAATATTTGAATATTTAAAATATATTCAGTATATTTTATAGTCTATATTTGTTTGGACAAAGTTTTTACACTAAATCTGGCCTTTACAAAAAAGAATAAAAAAATTGGGCCTACCAGGAGTCGAACCTGGGTGGCCAAGGGTATAGCATAGGACGCTAACCAGTGAGCTAGTGAGTGTTTAGTGACAGGATCTGAACCGCGTGTTATTTGAGTAGTAGCCACAACTATGCGAGGCGCATTTAGCCAATATGCGCCTCGGGTAAGCTTAAGCGAGGCGCACTTTGCAATATGCGCCTCGGCTATTCGCTGTACCAGATCAAAATTCCCCTTTCGATCTTCTTTTTCCTCAATCTCACACTCTCTCACTCTCCCGATCCACCCTCGCCAAGGTCCTCGCCGCCGCTCGCCCGTCCGTGGAGCCGCCGCCCGCCCGTGGAGAAGGAGCCGCCGCCCGCCCGTGTGGAGAAGGAGCCGCCGCCCGCCCGTGTGGAGAAGGAGCCGCCGCCCGCCCGTGGAGGGGGAGCTCAACGTCCTCGCCGATCGTCGACTACATCGCCAACGTCCTCGCCGACCAGGACTTCGACTTCGGGCCCCCCGACGGCCACGGCATCTTCCAAGCCCTCGGCGACCTCCTCATCGACGCCCGCTGCGTCTACGACCGGGAGCACTGCCTCGAGGTACTACTACCAAACGCATCCCCCCACTCCCCACGCCCGCCCCCTCGAATCTGGGTTAGAGCTTCGATTTGATGGTGCCGTGTTAGGCTACTAGATGAAGGATAGCTCGGGGTGACAGGAACATCCTTCGGCGTTCAGTTATTCAGCTATCCATTCAGATTACCAGTTCTCCCGTTTAGGAACCAGTAGTACTGCTACACCATCAACGTCTGGAACCAGTAGTTCATCGTCGATTTATTCAATTAATCCTTGGTCTGACAGTCCCTCAGCTGATGTGTTTGCTTGCTTGCTTGCACTGTCAGCTGGTCTGTATCGTCAATTGTTTTCCCTGTAGCATGTTTAGTTTCCTATGGCTGAACAACTTTCGATCCTGAGTTCCAATGTTCGTGGCGTGAATGATAGAACCAGGCGTGCATCCGTCCGTGCTCTCACTGACCGTCTGCGGTGTTCTGTAGTTGTTGTCAAATCCACATCCTATATTTAATAGTTCAATAATCAACTTACAGGTGACACCTAACTGTAACTAGTTAATTTCTTCAAAAATTAAACTGTAACTAGCTAATTTCTTCAAAACTGTAACTAGCTAGGCTATACATCCAGATTCAGTTAAAAAGTTCATTAAGTATATTTTTTTTGGGGAGGAATATCATGATTTAGTCTGCCTACGAGATAATTATGCTGTCTGGAAATGCAGATGGTGGTTCGGTGTTCAGATTCTAGACCTTCACAAAATCTTCACTTGTACTAGTTGGTATGCAATTGCAATGTTGTTCTGATCTAGTTCTTTAAAATAAGTACTGCACATAGCAGTACTTTTATAGTCATGTTTGTGTTGCCAAGTGAAGCGGAAATTTAACGGCATGCCATTTTCAAGTCTGCCCCCCACACATTGCAGAACTGAATTACATTAGCTATAAGCGGCCACACTTACTGCATGTTACCTACTCAAGCTACATATGACTCAATCAGTATCTCTACTTTTTATGCATTTGTGGCATAATATCTGTGATGTGTATGCTGCCATCAATTGGATGGGCGTGTATGTTGTCCAGCCAGCAGTTGCTGGCTGTGTTGTGTCTTTTTAGGCCATTTTGTGCAGGTTTTTTCTTTTTGAGTTGCCAATGTTTCGCCGGGATGTTGATTCATTTCTGTCCCGGCGAATTTCTGACACTCCTAGGCATAGAAATACAGGGGAGGTGCTGCCAAATTTTTCCTAGGAATTTTTGTGCTAATTAGTTCCATTTAATTGTGTGTTTAGATATGTAGGGGGAGCCGGGCCCTTCTAGCAGCAAGAAGCCATTTTGGGAGCAGCTGGCGGAACTGGAATCCCAAGAGGACCCGGAATTCATTCCGCCGGACGACGAGATGGAGGACGACGAGGATACCTCGTCTTCCGATGGTATTGAGGAGACCGGGAACGACGATGGCGACGCCACTAACACGGATGGCGGCGGTGAAGCTACTACGGACGGTGGTAGCCAACCGAAACCGAAGAAGGCCCGGAAGAATCGGACCCCCATCGTGGTCAACACCACCAAAAGGTCCATCTTCACAAGAGTGAACGCTATAGGGGCGCCTCAGGAGCCGGAGGAGTTTGTCACGGGTTACGTAAACCAACTCGCTGCAATCCTCCGGAACACCGTCACCATCAACACGGAGAACCTGAAGGGCGAAGAGAACAGGGGTTTCCTGATTCAGCTCTTCCGGAAGCTGCACCAAAGATACGCGTTCCCGTGTGATGAAAATGGGGCAGAGCAGTACAACAATGACAAACTCAAAGGGAATCCGGTGAACAAGTACGCCATTAGGAAGTTCACGAAGGCCTTGTCGAATTGGAAGGCCCGGGTGAAGAAGCTGATTGTCGAGGACAAGCTAAGTTACTCGGAGCTCATCAAGAAGGAGCCTCTGGTCAAGGAAGAAGACTACAATCAGTTCAAGGCCAGATGTAACTCCGCCGTGGGCAAGGCCAAACGTTTGAGGGGCAAGGAGTTGAGAGCCCTGAACATGGTCCGAGTACTATGGCCAAGACCAAGAATGTCGATCCCCTAGCGGCCCCGTCGTCGGCTGGTCGTGTGGTGGGCTATGGCGGCCTTACATGGTCCGAGTACTATGGCCAAGAGCGGAAGGGATCCAAGGCCGATGTGAAAAACCTAAGGGAACGGGTGGACGCCATTCCCTCTATAGTCCAACAAGCCGTGAACCAGGCTGTGTCGGCTGCCGAGACAAAGTTCCAAGAACGAGTCTCACAAGTCCAGACACAAGTCCAGTCACAAGTGAACGAGAAGCTCAACACCATCCTTCCCGTCTACATGGAGAAGTACATCAAGTGGGAGAAGGGTGGTAGACGGGGGCCGCCACCGGTTGCCAACGTCGACAGCGCCCAATCGGAAAACGTGGCGCGGCCGGAGGCGCTTCTGACTCCTCCAGCTCCGGAGCTTAACTTGCCGGCCCGCACCGCCGTGGCAACAGGCAGCCACTCAGCCGCCACTTGCACGCCCAACAAGCCTGTCGTCGGCGGCGCCTCGACATTGGCCGAGTTCGACGCCCTCAAGGTAACTAATTAATTAGCTGGGAGAGTCTCAACCACATGACCGACTAATGACTTGATATCCGTTTTACTGACGCCCCGCCTACATGTCTTTCGCAGGAAGACACTCCTTGCACCCTAATGCACTGGGTGGGCGGCCAGTTGAAGGATGTTGCCAAGGGTAGTATCGTTCAGCCGGAGAGCCGCGCATGGCACAATGGCACAATGGACCCCGGCAATATGAGGGTCAAATACACTATGGTGCTTCCGGGCTACGAGCAAGTGGAGCCTCCCTCTCAACCGGCTGGATGGGACGATGATGACCCGCCGGCGGTCCTCAGTACCGCCTTCGGCTACGTGTTCCAATGGCCGAAGAGCCAGATCCGTTTGGGGACGGAGGACCAGCACAACATCACCCCAGAGGCAACATGTCCACCACATGATGAGGCAGCACATCAAGCACAACCTGATGAAGACTTTGAGATGGCGGACTTGGACAACATGGCACAGGATCCCGACGATGGAGACAATGACCCGTACTTCGGCGACCAGTTCATTAACACAAGGTTTTCAGATTATTATGAGCCGGCACTATCAGGCATGCATGATCAAGTTGCCGAGACCCAACCAGCACCGGCGAAACCCCCTTGCCAGGTGCGTCTCTTCCGAAATAGTCAGGAGACACCGCCACCCGCCCCCTTCACCGAGCCTCCGAGGCCAGCAGTTCCTATGAGCACCCTCAAGAAGGCAGTCGGTGAGGTGAACGCGGCCGCCGTGCCCAACGCCGTGAAGGGCAAGAAGCAAGGTGGTCGCAGAAGGAAGGCTAAGGGTGACCGGGGCCAGGAACAAATTCCTGTTCACCGGGCTAAGGACGGCCCTGTGGGAGAAGCTTCCAGGAGTAAGCATCACGTGGCTGGTACGCCGATGATGCCTCCATCAATGCTCGACGTCGCAGGCCCGCATATGCGCAATCTTCATCATAGCTGTCTACATGTCGAGGAGCGCCGCCTTTGAGAGAACGATCAGTCGTACATGGTTTACAGGGCTAAGGTGCCTTCTGATGTGCCGTGCCTCGTCAGTGTACCCCCCCGGGATATCTTCTACTTGCGGCATACCGACATCTTCGACATGTTGAACGGGTTCCGGCTGCATGATACCCTGGTCCGGCTGTTCTCCCTGAATATGGCCATGCAGATCATACGAGACAACATCCCCGGCATCCAGATAGTGGACCCCTTCTTCATGCGTGATGCCTTCCTGAGATCTGAGGACAACATCGCGCTGGCGTCCGACTACCTCTCAGCCTTCATGGAACAATACTCAGACAAGGATGTGATTCTCCTTCCCTACCATCCCATCACGGCCGGTGATCGGACAGGCTGCGTGCTCATATACTTAGACGTGAAAGACTCAACAGCCGTGTACCTCGACTCTAACAGTGCTATCCGGAAGGACTACTCCACTATCAGGAGAATTCTTGATGGTGCTCTCACCGGCTACGTCGCAGCGGGAGGCGTCAAACCAAGAACACCACGTCTGAAGTTCGGCGCGCACATGTTCCGCCACATGATGCAGTTCCCCTGCGTCAAGCAGCCGCCTGGCAGCGAGAAGGATGCCTTCTACGTCATCCACCACATGAAGGCGTTCTTCCAGGAACAGGAGAACCGCACGCTGCCATCTGACCTCAAGAGGTGGGCTGAAGATCTTGCAGAAATACAGGATCGCAACCTCAGGCAGAACTTCTTCAACATCCAGGAGGAGCTCGCGACAATCATGCACCAGGAAGTCATGAGGCGGGGGGGCGCCTTCAGTATCGCCTATACACCGCCCAACAAGGAGATAGACGCAGAGTTAGCGCGGCAGGGCGACGGCAGGTCATTCATGCAGATGGCGAAGAATCGGTCGGGCTTCATCAATGTCCCCTCGAAGAAGTCTTGATGATGCCATGATGTTTACCTAGCTAGCTAGCTGTTAGTTCCGAACTATATCCATGATGTCCTTGTGTGTTGTAAACCCTATCCCTATGTTTACTTGCCTAGCAAACTCTAGTGTGTTTCGTCAAACCGTTGAAACCTGATTATGAGCGACACTATCTAGTTATTTGTGTGTTATGAACTATTTCAATGCCTTGGTCATGTTGCTTTTTATTCGTTAGTTGCCGTCGTTTGCGTTTTGAAATGCCGATGATTAAAACGCGTTGTGGCACAATGTGTGTGATTATACCCTGACGATCTGGTGTGCCTTGTGATATGTACAAAGACGAGTCGTTGTGCATCTAACTTGGCACACCAGATCCGTCAGCGGCATTGTCATTTCCGTGTCCAACCTAAGTATATATGAGGCATGCTCTATTTTTTGAGTTGGCTCTTTTCTTGATAACAAGTGCCGATGATTAGAACGTGTTGTGGCACTATGCGTGTGACTAGGCTCGCTGTTCGATCTTGTGTGGCAACTAGACTAGTAATTTGGGCATATACTCTACTTGCTGCACAAGATCGAATAGCGAGTCTGGTCATTTTCCGTGCCCAACCAAAGTATGAGGCACGAATCCAAGTCATTCTTGGGTTGCTTTCTTTGTCTTCTCTTCGAGTTGCCTCTTTTATTGACAAGTGTGTGTGTGTGTCTTTTTTTCCGGGTCTTTCTTTGAAACGCCGATGATTAGAACGTGGTCTCTTACATGTTGTTGCACCATATATATGCATGATTCTATCTTGTGAACTGCTAGCTATTGTTTCCCACTGACATAACTAATATCATCTTTCTTGTGTGTGTAGGAGATGGCGAAGAAGTGCTATGTTGTTTACATAGGTGCTGTTCCAGGAGTGTACGACGAGTGGAAACACTGCCACAACCAAGTGAACGGGTTCCCGGGCAACCTCTACCAAGGCTACGAGAGTAGAGCGGTGGCGGAAGCTATGTGGAGACAACACCGGAGGGAGAAGAACCGGGTGAGGAACTTCGTCATCGTCATCACCATCACCTTGCTCTTGGTGGTTGGTGGTATTCTCTACCTTGCCTACTAGGATCAATGTTATTGTAATGAGATGGTGAAAATCATGTACTCGGTCTCGAGAGATATGTGGACATGGCACTTGTAATGTGATGGATATGTGATACTTGTGTGATGATGATCTACTATTTGATGGATGTGTTAGTTTTATCCATATTTTGGTCCATTGGACCCTTTTATATATATCTGTGAATATACTGTGAATATACTGCTGAATACCTGTATACTGTATAGTATACAGGTATTTTATTTTTAATTTCGAAAATGATATCAGAGGCGCATATTGGAGGTCATAGGAGGCGCATATGCCACCTATATGCGAGGCGCATCACCGAGCTATGCGAGGCGCACCCTATATGCGCCTCTGCTAATCTGAATAGGCGAGGCACATATTAGTATGCGCCTCCGATATACTTATAGGAGGCGCATATTGATATGCGCCTCGCATAAGGCAAATACCCGAGGCGCATATCATATGCGCCTCCGGTAAAAAATACCAGAGGCGTGGACATAGAGGCGCATATGATATGCGCCTCGGATGGGCAAAGTGGTGCGCCTCGGCTAGCGTTTTCCCTAGTAGTGTCACGTCCTAACATAGAGACCTTTTGATTATTAGTCTCACTTATACTCCACCAAGATGTGAACTAAATCATGCACCTTAGTAATTAAGAGAGCATCAGAGTATAGCTTTAAGATTAATGACATGAAGTTAAAATAAACACATGATGGATCTAGTCTTAGGTAGAGGCATGTCACTCCTCCTACCCTTCAACATGGTATTTTGGTTTATCCCTAGTGAGGCAACAAAGTAAGGTAAACACCCAATGAATCATGATATTCAAGTTGTCAGCTTATCACTTCACCACCCCCCGTTACTCCAACTAATGCACACGTTCCCCCACACACGCTCTCATAAACATGCTTGATCATAACAAGGATATAAGAACGGGGTACATAATATGCATCTACTTTCATAACTGAAACAAACATTACAATCTCAATATATATTAACTCATAGAAAGATCCACCACAATGGTAATACAACGGTGACCGTAATCATGTTCAGCAGCTCATACGGTGCTAACTAATGAAGCTCAAGAGAGAGAGAGAGAGATACATATGCTACTGCCACAAACCCATAGTCCAGCGGTGGACTACTCCCTCTTCATCATGGAGACGGTGGAGATGTCAATGGAGAAGAAGGAGACCTCTCCGGCAGGGCTCCGCCGGAGTTTCCCCCCTCCGATCTTCAGCCTCCTGATCTCTGTTTTCTGGTTTCTCTCGTGTGGCGGCTCTCCTCTGGAAAAACGTCGGGGGACCTCTTATATAGGCGTTTTTAGGTCACGAGGATGCTTCTGTGCGAAGGATCGATGCAAATGGGGCCACGAGAGCCAAATGGGATGGGCCCACGCGGCCTGGTATTGTAGCCGCGTGGGACCCCCCCTTTTGGTCCTCTGACCTCCGTTCGTTGACTTTTTTCGCTCCTAAGTCTTCTCCTTCCAAAATAATGACCCTCCTAAATTTATAGCTCATTATGACGTCGTTAAGGTCCTGAAACAAATAAAGAAAGAAAAAGGGGTTTTCTGCCTGCGCAGGATTAATTCCATAAAAAGGGTAAATCATTATAAATTATCAAAAATCATTAAATAACAGTAATATACCCCTTATATGATGCAAATATGATTGGAATATAACTATTATAGTGCAAAGTTCATGTATGCATTTTAGATGCATCAGCAAGCAACCAACTCTAGTTGAGACATGATAGCACTACAATGCACACAACAATGGGCATCAATTATTAAGAGCAACCATTCATATCTCACCCGTCGGAAGAGGAGATTTAGGCCAGGGAGAGGTCGGCTTGGGGAGGGCCTGGGAGAGGCCATCGCTCCCCCACCCGTCGGAGTTCCCCCTCGCGCCGCCATTCTGCTCCTCGGCCATCCATCTAGGGTTACGGGCGAGTTTTGGAAGCTCTGGAAGAAGAGGAGGAGCATGTACAGGGGAGAGGAGGAGGAGCAGGTGCAGGGGAGAGGCCAGAGATGGGCTTACCAGCGCGGCGCCGCCGGGATGGAGTGGTCGCGCGGTCGAGCTCCTCGCGATTTCCCTCTGTTCGGGAGGACGAACCGGTACACGAGCTGAATTCCGAGCCAATACGGAGCTCGCCCCCTCCGTATCACTGGACATGTTGCGGAAGAGGGGCGGGGCTGGGCTCGGAATTTAGTTCCGTTTCCAGACCCAAATACCACATGCACCCAAACAACGGAATTCGGGAGTGGGAATACCAAATAGGCAATATCAAGCCCGAATTCTTACATCCAAACACAGCCTTGGAGTTTGCTGATTTTGCTTCCGTGTGGCGTGCCCCCTCCAGGCTCCAGCTGACTCCTCCCTCCGATGCTGCCGGCTGCGTTCTTTCCTTAGTTGCCGATACGATCAAAACTGGGCTGGCTGTGTTAGATGGGCCGAAGAGCAGGGTGTGGCTGTCAAGTTTCAGTTCAATAAGGGTTTCTTTCTGACCTAGGGTTTCTTTCTAGGGAAAGGCGACTCCGGCGGTGATGCTCACCGCCGCAGGTTTCCTACCGTCAGCACTCGCACCCATGACCTCTCCCTCCTTCCTCTTGACTCGGGCTGAACAAGGGGCTGGTTTTGTCCGGCCGCCCGGCCTTGGGAAACTGGTAGGCAGTTGGGTTGTGTGGTTTGGTCGTTCGGATCTTCAGATCGCCATGGCAGCCGGGAGCTCCAAGGCGAGTAGTAGCCTGCAGAGAAAGGATGTTGACAGTCAGGACTTGCTGAAGAATCGTCAAGCGTATGAAGCGGAACTCACCATGGACAAGGCAGAGAACACAAAGTCTGACTCCAAGTGCATGGAGAAGAAGGACAACAACTCAGTGTCGGCGGCCTCCGTGTCGGAGGACCGCCAGGAGCAATGAATTGCCTCAGTCTCAACTGTCGCGGTTTAGGTGGCGCCGCGACAGTCAATGAAATTCGCGATCTCGCGAAGGAACATGCCCCAATAGTGCTATGCATCCAGGAGACCCAATTATCGAAGAAAAGGGTGGAAGGCTTAGCAGGTTCTCTAGGTTTTGACAAAGCTTTTGCTGTTAGCAGCTCGGGCCGCAGCGGTGGTTTGGGTTTGTTCTGGAACAATGGCATAAACATAGAGATTTTACCTTACTCTCAGTATCACATTGACGCTATAGTATCTTCCCCGGGGATGGAACCATGGCGATTAACCTGTGTATACGGAGAGGCGCGGGTCAGCGAGCGATACAAGACGTGGGACTTGCTGAAATTCTTAAAATCATCATACCCGCATCCGTGGATGTGCATTGGTGATTTTAACGAGGTACTCCGAAAGGAGGAACACGAAGGCGTTAATGAACGCAGCAATGCTCAGATAGCGGCCTTTCGTGAGACTGTGGACGTGTGTGGTCTTGCTGACCTCGGCTTCGCAGGGATAAATTGGACCTTCGAGAAGAAGGTTGCAGGAGGATCTTATTGTCGAGTACGCCTGGACAGAGCACTAGCAACGTCCAGCTGGTGTATGTGGTACCCCCTAGCTGAAGTGCATCATTTATCAGCAGCAGCAACTTCGGATCACATCCCCATCCTGCTGAAACTCGAACCTACTGCCGCTGCCGAACGACGGACACCACATTTGTTCAGATACGAGACGATGTGGGAAACTCATGCTGACTTCAGTCCGATGCTTGCACAGACTTGGGCTGGAGGCGAGGCTAGCAACACAATGCATGATCTCCAGGAGAAGTTGTCATCCCTCTCTGATTCACTATCATCCTGGGACTCGTCCACTTTTGGCCATGTGCGCAAGGAGATCCGACGGCTCAAGAGGGAGCTGGAATATATACGTGCTGCTCCTCATCGAGCTGGCCCGTCGTATGAGGAACTGAAGACAGTAGATCGGTTGGTTGAGTTGCAACATAGAGAGGAACTTATGTGGCGCCAACGATCGCGAGTTCAATGGTTGTCGGAAGGCGACAAAAACACTCATTTCTTCCATCAAAGGGCAAGTAGACGGAAGAAAAAGAATAAGATTACAAGATTAACACGGCCAGATGGTACGATTACCGAGGATCAATGCGAGTTACAGCAGTTGTCCCGGGAGTTCTATGCTGATCTTTATAGATCAGAGGGCACCAACGGCATGGATGAGGTCCTTGCTGCGGTTCCGGTGTCGGTCACGGCTGAGATGAACGCCAAGTTGACAGCACCGTTCAAAGAGCAGGAAGTCAAGACTGCTCTATTTCAGATGTACCCCACAAAGGCTCCAGGTCCAGATGGTTATCCAGCTCATTTTTTCCAAAGGCACTGGGATTTGTGTGGGGAAGAAGTTACACGTTCAGTTCTGAGAATTCTACGGGGCAAAGAGGACCCGGAAGGTATAAATAAAACTTTTATTGTGCTAATACCGAAGGTGGCCAAACCAGAGGAGCTTGGCAAGTTCCGACCCATTAGTCTGTGCAATGTTATTTATAAAATTGCCTCCAAGGTTCTTGCGAACAGGTTAAAAATTATCCTCCCATATATTATTTCGGAGGAGCAGTCTGCATTTGTTCCGGGAAGATTGATCACGGACAATATTATCACTGCATATGAGTGTTTGCATTTTATGAAGAGGAATGGAGCTAAGAAGCATCAACATTGTGCTCTGAAATTGGACATGCGCAAAGCATATGATCGAGTCGAATGGAGTTATTTACAGGCGATCATGCTCCGCATGGGTTTTAGCGACCGGTGGGTACAGTTAATTATGAGGATGATATCTTCTATATCTTTTTCGGTTTTGTTCAATGGGACACCACTAGAGGAATTCCGCCCCTCGAGAGGGATCCGCCAAGGTGACCCAATATCCCCATACTTGTTCTTGATAGCAGCAGAGGGCCTTTCAGGCCTCCTAAAACAAAGTCGTCAGTCATCGCATCTTGAGGGAATCAAGGTGGCCCCCACTGCCCCAGCAGTAAACCACCTCCTTTTCGCCGATGATAGCCTGTTGTTTGTTAAAGCAAGTGAGTCGGGAGCTAGAGAAGCAAAAGCACTACTCGACAAGTATTGTGAGGCATCGGGTCAGAGAGTGAATCTGGACAAATCCTCGGTTTTTTTCAGCAAAGGTTGCCCAGAGTCAATCAGACAATCTGTCAAGACTGTTCTTCATGTCCCAAATGAGACACTGAACGAAAAATATCTTGGCATGCCATCAGATGTGGGCCGATCCTTGAATGGAGCATTCAAGTACTTGAGAGATAGAGTTTGGAAGCGAGTTCAAGGATGGATAGAACAAATACTTTCGGTGGGAGGGAAAGAAGTCTTAATCAAATCGGTGGCCCAAGCTATTCCGACCTACTCTATGTCCTGCTTCAAGCTTCCAAGAGGTCTGTGTTTACATATTAACTCGCTGATCAGGAACTTTTGGTGGGGGAGCAAGAATGGCAAGAGGAAGACACATTGGGTTTCCTGGGAGGTGATGTGCTCACCAAAATCTGATGGGGGTTTAGGTTTCAGAGATATTGAACTCTTTAACCTAGCATTACTCGCACGTCAGGCATGGCGGTTGCTGCAGAACCCCGAATCACTAAGTGCGAGGATTTTAAAAGCGGTATATTTCCCTTCAACTGATTTTCTTGAAGCTACTCTTGGGTCACATCCATCTCAGGTGTGGCGATCTCTTTTGGAAGGGAGAGACATGATGAAACAAGGGCTTATACGAAGGATTGGGACAGGAGAAACAACACACGCGTGGAACCATAATTGGATTCCAAGGGATCACTTGCTACGGCCCGTGGCGTGCACAAAGGCCAACCCTCCTGTAACAGTGAGCTCCTTTATTAACACCGACTCAGTGACATGGAATGTGGAGGCTCTCAATAATTATTTTATACCCATGGATGTTGAGAATATTTGCAAGATCCCTTTGAGTACGAGGAGACAGGAGGATGTGTGGTCATGGCATTATGAGCGCTCTGGTATTCTCTCTGTCCGATCGGTTTATCGCATGTTGGTCAGAACAAGGAAGAGAAGAGAAGACTGGTTGGAGCATCGACCAGCGGCTTCTGATACAGCTCTCGAGGAGAAGCATTGGACCAAGATGTGGAAGACTCAGGTCCCCTCGAAGCTACGTGTTTTCTTGTGGAGGCTTGCCCACCAATCCCTTCCAACAGGAGATGTTCGGTACCATCGATGTATGGCTGAGTCTAGTACATGTTCGGTATGTGGTGCTGCAGATTCATGGCGGCACTCTCTACTCGAATGCAACATGTCCCAATGCGTGTGGGCACTGGTGAAGGAAGATATCACTCAACACATGAGTCTGACAGTGGAACCGTCAGCTAAACAGTGGCTTTTTGCGATGATGGAATCCCTCAACCATGATGATTTCATTGAAATGGTTGTGACGTTGTGGGCAATTTGGAATGCTCGAAGGAGGCTGATCCATGATGGTGATCAACAAAGCCCTTTGTCTACCTTCCTCTTTGTCAGGAGGTTCCTCGATGATCTAGCTCTGGCTCCTAAACCAAATTACGGTCGGCGCTTGCAGCCGACTACAGAAGCAGAGCAGAGATGGATATCACCGCCCCCTGGTCTTTGGAAGATTAATGTTGATGCTGCGACTTCCAAGACAGGAGCGGGAGGCGCGATTGCAGCAGTATGTCGTACTGAATCTGGAGCTTTCTTGGGAGCCTCGGCCCTCACAGTGACAGGCAGTCTTAGCCCAGCTACGCTTGAAGCTCTAGCATGCCGAGAATCCCTAGCTCTGGCGCAAGATCTTGGCATCACACGCCTTTGCATTGCGTCGGACTGCTTGGATGTGGTCAACAACCTGATGCGGCCCTACTCTGGGGAGTATAGCATGGTTGTTGCAGAGATCATCGCTACGGCGTCCCTTTTTGAGACGACGATCTTTAGACATGAGAAAAGAATCTCCAATGGAGAAGCACACCGACTAGCTCGTAGTAGTGTTAATCGAGGCTCGGGTCGCCGCCTGTGGCTCCTGAACCCTCTTGATGGTTTATGTATCCCTCAAAACGTCTTAGTTAATCAATAAAGAGTGGTCAAATTCTCAAAAAAAAAAAAAAAAGTTCAATAAGGAATATTTTTTTCTTTCAAATATAAATCATGCGTTCATCATTGCCCTGCACAAAGTACTCTCAATCCTTGTGTCAAAAAAAAAAAAGTAGTCTCAATTAATCCAAAAGAAGATTCATCTGTGAACAAGCTAGGATTTTCCTTGGAGGCCATATATATAATATATCAGGAAAACATGCATGAGCACCTTTCCAAGTGCGATCCACTCGATTGCATTGTGTGAGATACTTAGCGGGTAGTTTCAGCTAGTGCGCCCCCTGCCTTCTGTGGGCATTTTCATGGAGGTAGATCCAAAGATGGTCGTACTAAAAAAGGAAGAACCATGCAGTTCCTTCTGTCTTTTATTTAACACGATCGAGACGAGGGGCTGCCATGCATCCTTGTCTCCCACTTAACACTCCATGCACCCCACGATGGACCACCAGATTCCCAACCCCTTGGTGGGTCCCACACACCAGTGGACTAGACTAGTGCTGAGCAGGTGGGCCCGGTCTAACCACACCAGGGGTAGTTGTAGTTGGGCCGCCTTACTTAGCTGCTAAGAAAAAACAAGCATGCATGCATGGCCATGGGTGGGCAGGATTTTTTTTTTTTGAACCGAAGGCAAGCTTTGCCTTATCCATTAATTAAGAAGAAAGCGTCCGGTTTATTTATGCGAGAAACCGAGCGAAAATCATACAACGAACACCAACACCAACACCACCGGGCGAAGCCCTCGAGAAGAGGCCACGAATCAAGAAACTGGTAACACCAATATTCGGATACGTGTTTGTTCCCACATTTCATCATCCAGTTCTATTCTGAGCCGGTCCAGGTTGTGCAGGCCTGAAAACCCAACCCCACTCCCACTCCCACTCCCGTGCGGCGCCGCCGCGCCGCACCGGAGTGCCCTAGCTGCCTCCCCTCGCCCTCCCCTCGATCTCCCTCCCCTCGATCTCCCTCCCCACCGCCGCCGTCGGCAACTTCGCCAGGGCAAAGCCCGGGCGGATCGGCGGTGGCAGTTTCTCCTCTGGCGCAGGCGGATCGGAGGAGGCGGCGGCCAGCTGTTTCGATCTCGCCGGCGGTGAGGGCGGGCAACGGCGGCGGAGCACGATGGCGGATCTTCCCCGGCGATTGGCAGGAGGCTGTGGTTGGGGTGGGGCTCACAGGGGCCTTGCCAGCCTGCGGCGGACTGCTAAATCGGCTGGCGGTGATGCTTTTTTTGCCCCTGGTTTGGCTCCGCATCACGAGGGCTTGGCGGTGGTGGTCATCTTCTCCGTCGAAGATGGTCGGCATGTGGCTGGATTGGCGGATCTCGCGATCCGTCACCTAGCCCCGGCAGCGAGGCGGGGAGACCTAGGTGCCGGTGAAAGTCGAGCCATTGGCGGGCGATGGCGGCGTGATCACGTCGTTACCTTGTTGAAGGCATCGTCATGCACCTAGTGTCGACCTCAATCGTGCTACTCAGTGGGAAACCCTAAGATCTTTGGATCGGGCGATGGCGGCACTGCGGTGTCGCGTTCTCTCTTGGGAGCAGCGCCGGATGGAAGAGGCAGCAAAGGTGGAGCGGTGTTCTATCTACCGCATCGACAACGGCGAGTCTCGGCGGCATGGTGCAGCGGAGACTCGGTGATGGCAGCGTGATGATGGACGTGCGCAGGAAGGTGGTGTCGTTTGGCGTCGTGGCGGCGCCGACGGCGGGTCATGCAAGGCTACTGCATCGATCTCTCCTGAAGATGGGATGGTGGAAGACGGCGGCATCGACTTCTCAACGTGTGCAGTGGTGTGCTTGAGTGTTGGCTGGACCGGTTGGTGCTCCCAGCACGCTGTTGGGCGGCTTGATGAGGCCACCGGATTTAGATGTTGTGCGTTGGTGAGTGAGGTCAGAGCGGTGGCTCTGATCGGTCCACCCCCTTCATCAAGTTTGTAGGTGTAGCGACTTTTCGCCTAGATGGTGGCTTCCGGTTGATTGATGTATTTTCTTGTAAGACTATGTGGTTCCTGTTGTTATTAATAAAAAAAAGGCTGTGTGCATCCTTTGGATGCAGAGGCCGGGGGAACAGCCTCCATTTCTAAAAAAAAAAACCGGGCGAAGCCCACACAATCTCGAGAACACCTAGAGCCAAGCTCAAATCACCACCATGGGTGGGCAGGATGTGACGATGCATGGTGGATAAGGGAGCTGCAGCGCGCAATGAGTTCCAAACCTCAAGGGGCAAAAGCCACGGCCAGGTAGGATCCACGTCTCGTTCCTAAGCAAAAGCAAACGTACCTTTTCACATCTCTTTCTCCGTGAAGAAGCCTTCGCCTTCGGGGTAGGAACCGATTCCATAGCAAGTGTGAACATGCAGGGGACACAAGGAAGAAAGATTTTTAAAATCTGGTTCTTGGTGCTTGGATTCTAGTCTCCCTTTTTCATACTAATTCTCCCTGCTTCTCTTTGCGAACCAACTTTCACTCTGTTGGCAGCAGTTGATCGATCGAGCATGGGATCGAGGAGACCAAGAATTCCTGGGTCCGGTGAGGATGGTGGTCAGGGCAGAGGCGGACGGGGTGGCTTCTATTCTCAGCGAGGTGGCCGGGGAGCTCGTGGCGCAATGGCGACGACGCAGCAATGGCGTCCTGCTGCACAGCCCCACATAGGAGTGCAGCCACGAGACTACAGTGGTGGCGGTAGAGGTGGACGTGGGGATGGCCCGTCTGCTGCTGCAATAGCTCCCGAGCTGCGCCAAGGAATGGATGCTCCACATGAGCCACCACTGCCGGTTCTTGAGGCGGCCACCCAACAGCTCGAGGTCTTGTCCATGGAGCCGTGTGAATTGAGTGTCCAACCAATTCCATCGTCTAGGAGCTCATATAAATTTCCTCGCCGCCCGGGAAGTGGAAGAATCGGCACCAGGTGCTTGGTCAAGGCAAATCACTTCCTTGCTGAGCTGCCAAACAAGGATCTTCATCAGTATGATGTGCGTGCGTAAGCTTTGTTTCCCCTGACAGCTACCATTATTCTCCTCGTAATTAATTAGCTTCTTGCCATGAGATGACATGGTTGGTTTCTTCACAGGTTTCAATCACCCCGGAGATCACCTCGCGGGTTGTCAGCCGTGCCGTGATGCAAGAGCTGGTGAAGCTGCACAGGGAGTCATACTTGGGAGGGCGGCTTCCAGCCTATGATGGTAGGAACAGCATGTACACGGCTGGTGCACTGCCATTTACTTCCAAAGAGTTTCACATCACTTTACTCGACCAAGATGATGGTCCTGGTTTGGAGAGGTCTGTCCTTGTGCCTTTCTCATCTCGCCATGCATGGTTTTCTGGCGGTTATATATATGTGTTGACTCTTCTTAATTTCCATGATCTAGGCGTGGGAGAACTTTTAAGGTGGTGATTAGGTTTGCCGCAAGAGCCGATCTTCATCGCCTTGGGCAATATATAGCTGGGAAGCAGGCAGAGGCTCCCCAAGAGGCCTTGCAAGTTCTTGATATCGTCCTACGTCAGCTCCCAACAGCTAGGTACGTAGAGTGGTGATCTCATATAACAGGAGAAATACTACAATGATATGCTTTCCATCCCCATTAATTGTTCCACAGGTACCAATCATATGGCCGATCCTTCTTCTCGCCTGACCTAGGAAGGAGGCGATCTCTTGGCGACGGAATAGAAAGCTGGCGCGGGTTTTATCAGACCATTCGTCCTATTCAAATGGGATTGTCACTAAATATCAGTAAAGTTTTCGTATTTCCATAAGCGTTGTTCTTCTGGCCATAACTTCGGAACTTAACCCTTCCGATAGATATGTATATTTTTCAATGAGTACTCTTCTGAAAGTTTACTTAACTTACTTGATTATTAGATTTCTAATTATTCAATACTTTCCTTCCTTTTCAGATATGTCAGCAGCACCTTTCTTCGAGCCACTACCTGTTATTGATTTTGTTGCACAACTTTTAAACACTGGCATCCACTCGAGGTCCCTCTCAGATGTTGAACGTGTCAAGGTATACTTGGCTAACATTTCGTACTCATTATTGTATCCTTTTACTTCGTTTAGGATGAGCTAGTTTCAAATGAAAGTACCTCTGATCGACACAGGTGTTTGGTTTGTTAAATGAGTTTACAATCCATTGTCGTCCTATTGATGAATCCATTTCGGATAACTCATCTAAGTTTGAATGGATTTAGTTTGTCAGAGTTATCCAAGTTATGATTTCTCGCATATTCGTTTGTAATTTTTTTCACTAACTTAGCAAGCAATGTCGATATTATTGCGAACACCCTAGATCAAGAAGGCCTTAAGAGGAGTGAAGGTGGTAGTTACTCACCGTGGCAACATACGACGGACATATCGGATATCTGGTTTAACATCTCAGGCAACTCGGGAGCTAAGGTATGGAGCTTCCTCTTTTCATCATGCATTATTGTAGTTTCCCTTTTATTTTTCCTCTGAACTCATTAATGTAGATTGAAAAGCACATGGTACTACTATTGTTTTCCTAAAAAATGATGTTCTTTTGCAACAGTTTTCCTGTTGATCAAGGGGCCACAGTGAAGTCTGTTGTCCAATACTTTCAGGAGACATATGGCTTTGCCATCCAGCACACCTACCTTCCCTGTCTGCAAGTCGGCAATCAGCAGCGTCCAAATTACCTCCCCATGGAGGTATGCTAGTACTAAAATATGTTCCTTTTTCTTCTATGCATGTAGTGAAGATTTACAATACTGTTTTATTTTCTTGTCAACTTTTGTTACTAAAACCTGCAAATCTATTATTTCTAACATGCGCTTAAAAATCTGTATTTATCCAGGTCTGCAAAATAGTGGAGGGACAGAGATACTCCAAGAGACTGAACCCGAGTCAGATACGAGCTCTTTTAGAGGAGACATGCCAGCGCCCACATGATCGGGAGCGTGACATAATTCAAGTATAGCATTTCTTCTTGTTACAGTATTGTTGGGGCTCTACCATCCTATGTGCAAGTAAGCAAGTTCACATGCTTATGCAAAACACAATTTTATTTGTGTGTCTACAGATGGTGAATCGCAACTCTTACCACGATGATCCTTATGCAAAAGAGTTTGGCATTAAGATCAGCGAGCGCATGGCATTGGTTGAGGCACGGGTTTTGCCTGCTCCTCGGGTAAGTGGAACCTGAATCATGTCGAGACAATGTCTTTTGAAGTTCTTTATCTTGTGCCCTTAGCCCTTCTCTGCTAGTGATCCTGTTTTCTGAAAATGTAATGCTTAAACATACCACATACTGCAGCTTAAGTACAGCGAGACTGGTGTAGAGAAGGATTGCTTGCCTAGAGTTGGCCAGTGGAATATGATGAACAAGGTAATAATGCTACATCAAACAGTGGCCATGTTATTATCTACATCAAATATATTCCTTTGTTTACTTTATCTCAAGCCTTACTATTCATTTTCATTTTTCCTTATGTAGAAAATGGTGAATGGTGGTAGAGTCAGGAGCTGGATGTGTGTCAACTTCGCACGAAACGTGCAAGACAATGTCGCTACTGGATTCTGTCGCGAACTCGCTCGCATGTGCCAGGCCTCAGGAATGGCAAGTATCCCTGAAATGCTTCTTGCACATTGCATATGCTAATTTTTTTTCTTCATTGTACTTGTTGTTCACAACAGTAACAGTAGTACTATCAACTATAGGACTTTGCTCCGGAGCCTGTTCTTCCGGCTATATACGTGCGTCCGGATCGAGTGGAGCGAGGTCTGAAAGCTAGATTCCACGATGCTATGACCATATTAGGACCGCAGCGCAAGGAGCTCGAGTTGCTTATTGGAATACTTCCTGATAACAATGGCTCACTCTATGGTATGTAAACTTCCAATCATGTTGATTTCTGCACTACTAGACTCAAGGTTCAGGCCGAATGCTCATGCGTGTTGTGCTGGTATCATCGATCAGGTGACCTGAAGCGCGTCTGCGAGATCGACCTCGGGCTGATCTCCCAGTGCGTTTTAACCAAGCAAGTGTTTAAAATGAACAAGCAGATCCTGGCAAACCTTGCTCTGAAGATAAATGTCAAGGTTGGTGTTCCTTGTTACGTTTTGCGCATATTCTTCGGTTGTCTGAGAGTCTAACGCCTCAGCCTTCTCTTTTGTTCTCGAAGGTTGGGGGAAGGAACACCGTGCTGGCTGATGCGGTGTCAAGGTGCATCCCTCTGGTCACCGACAAGCCGACGATCATATTCGGTGCCGACGTCACCCACCCCCATCCCGGTGAAGACAGCAGCCCTTCCATTGCTGCAGTAAGTTGAACAGTCTCATACATACTCCATGCTTTCAGTCAACATGTTTGCTGAAAAAACATTGATCTGCAACTATTTGCCCTGCAGGTTGTGGCCTCCCAGGATTGGCCTGAGGTGACCAAGTACGCTGGCCTGGTCTCTGCTCAGTCTCACAGGCAGGAGTTGATAGAGGATCTGTACAATGTCACCCATGATCCTCAGAGAGGAACCATCCATGGAGGCATGATCAGGTCAATCACCGTCTTCAGTCTTTTTTCTTTTTTTCCTTCCTCCTGCTCAGTCTCATAGGCAAGAATTAATGCATTCTGTGTGTGGCATGCATTTGCAGGGAGCTCCTCATATCCTTCAAGAGATCAACTGGAGAGAAGCCTCAGAGAATATTGTTCTACAGGGATGGTGTGAGTGAGGGCCAGTTCTACCAAGTCCTACTGCATGAGCTCGACGCCATCCGAAAGGTAACACAAACAATTTCCCCACCAAATTTTCATAATTTTCAATACTCTCTTCTCTGATCCAATTCAAATGTATCTTAGGCCTGCGCGTCGCTGGAGGCCAACTACCAGCCGCAGGTGACGTTCATCGTGGTCCAGAAGCGGCACCACACCAGGCTGTTCGCGCACAACCACAACGACCAGAGCTCCGTAGACCGCAGCGGCAACATCCTCCCCGGTGAGTGTTGCTACCAGCATGCCATTGTTCTTCATTCAGGTTACTCTTGCCAACATCTTTGCATGTGTTCTCTAACCTGAACTTTGTCCATCCATTTGCAGGCACTGTTGTTGATTCCAAGATCTGCCACCCCACGGAGTTCGACTTCTTCCTCTGCAGCCATGCCGGCATCAAGGTAAACAATGATGATGATCTTCCTCTCATGTCATTTTAGACTATATCTTTTTTTTTTTTTTGAAACGAGGCAAAAGCTTTGCCTTTTATATTGATATAGGAGAAGCAAAATTTTAGACTATATCAGATGATGATAACTCAAATGATCTACATAGGGCACGAGCCGCCCCGCGCATTACCATGTCCTGTGGGACGAGAACAACTTCACTGCTGATGCCCTGCAGACCCTCACCAACAATCTCTGCTACACGTAAGTTCTTTGACAAATTCTTCGGCCGGTCTTTGACATCTTCTTGAACAATTGATTAACATTCTCTCCCTAACTCTCGATCGATCTCTCTTCTGGAAACAGCTACGCGAGGTGCACGCGGTCGGTGTCGATCGGTGAGTCAGACCAGACACCCTGAAAAACCTCTATGATCATCACCCATCAGGGATGAGCTGTGATGCTCAAAGCCCTTGAGGTTTCAGTTAACATATCTGACGGAGAAACGTTTTGCCTGCATTGCAGTTCCTCCGGCGTACTACGCTCACCTGGCCGCCTTCCGCGCCCGGTTCTACATGGAGCCGGACAGCTCCGACAGCGGCTCCATTGCGGCGAGCACGCGCGGCCCCGGCGGCGGGGTCGTCAGGCCCCTCCCCGCGCTCAAGGACAGCGTCAAGAAGGTCATGTTCTACTGCTGATGAAGATGATCATCATCTGCTGCTGCTAATAATAAGGAGGCTCCATTCCTCAATCTGGATCTTGGGTTGACTGTGAATCGCCCCGGAAGAATTCAGTGATTAAGTGTGTGTGTGTGTGTCCTGGGTCCTGAGATTTGTGAGGCCATCTGTATGATGAACCATGTTTCCATTAGGCTACACTGAACTTTCATCTGTTTGAAGTCTATTCATATGGATCTATCATGTTCCAGAACTATTATTTGTCCGTCTTGATCTGCTTGTCATGTTTGCATTCGGATCTTCAGAATGTGGTTGGCTGGTTGATGTTTTGATTTACAACTGGCACATATGCAAGTTCTTTCTTCGCTGTTTTCTACTCTTCAGCAACACCAAGAACTTTTGGAAAAAAATCTCAGTGGTCAACGTAATTTGTATACAGAGCTTCCACCTTTCTATGCTTAGAAATGTTTCAGAACCATTCATCTTCATGTTTTGGTATGCTGATGGGGAGCAGACAGAGATCGTGCAAGGCTCTGCCAGATCTCATGCAAGTTCATACAGAATATGACATTTGGGCCAAGCACCACTGGACCAGGGAGTCCAGCACCGCCGCCATGGATCCAGCAAAGGCCACTCGCCACCCTTTTCTGCGACGACGGAATGGGGAAAGTTTGTGTCAGCGCGCGGGAATAAAATTGGATCTTTTGATAACGGAAATTAAGGGGCTAAACAAATCATATAATCGATTTCCGAGCTGCAAGGATGAGCAAAGATCGAAATTCTTGGCTTCTACTGATTTTGCTCTAAAAAAAATTCCCCATATATTTCCAAGATCAAACCGATACAGGAGATCAGCATAGGGACAAACCGAAATTATCTCTAAACAAATTCATCTAATGAGATCAAGACCTCAATTGATCGATCGACCGGTTACCTGTCAGAGATTGGGGAGGAGCAAGAGGAGGGGAGGAGGAGGAAGAAGAGGAAGGTGGGAAGCCGAGGGCGGGCGGCGACGGCGAGTGCCACCACCTGCCAGCCTCAATGGCTACCACCTTCCTCCCCTCCCTACTTTCCCAATCAAATCAAATAATAATGCGGATCCCTCTGTCCAGAATTAATCCGACCAGATCACCTTCAACTCAGTCCTCCAATCCAACCTGGCACACCTTCTTTCAATCCGTATATAACCAGGTATTATAAAGGTTTATTCGGGGCTCCGGAGGAGGGCAACTTCTCTCTTGATGAGTCTCGTACCAATGATATACCTCAAGTTTCGGATGATGAGAATGCTTTTCTTACCGCACCTTTCTCTGAAGAAGAGGTGAGAAAAGCAGTCTTCCAGATGGAACATAACAAGGCTCCAGGTCCTGACGGATTCCCAGCCGAGTTTTACCAAAACTTTTGGGACATCATCAAACCTGAATTGCTGGCTATGTTTAATGCGCTGCATGACGGACAACTTGAGCTTTTTCGCCTGAACTTTGGTGAAATAATTTTGTTGCCAAAAATAAAGGACGCAGAGAGGATCCAAGAATATCGGCCCATCTGTCTCCTTAATGTAAGCTTCAAAATTTTCACGAAGGTGGCAACCATTCGATTGAACACGGTCGCGGATCATGTGGTTAGACCTACACAAACTGCATTTATGCAGGAGAGGAATATACTTGATGGTGTGGTCATTTTACATGAGACGGTTCATGAGTTGCATCGTAAGAAATTGAATGGGGTGATATTTAAAATTGACTTCGAAAAGGCTTACGGTAAGGTCAATTGGGAGTTCCTCCAACTGACCTTACGTATGAAAGGTTTTTCGGTGGAATGATGTACTTGGGTTCGGAACTTTGTCACTGGAGGTAGTGTAGCCATTCAAGTAAATGATGATACTGGCCATTACTTCCAAACAAAGAAGGGCCTAAGGCAAGGTGATCCACTTTCGCCGATCCTATTTAATATAGTGGCGGATATGTTAGCGGTCATGATCGAGAGGGCAAAATTGGATGGACAGATTGAGGGAGTCATACCTCACTTAGTTGATGGTGGCTTATCTATCCTCCAATATGCGGACGACACAATTCTTTTTATGGAACACGACCTGGAAAAAGCTTTGAACATGAAGTTGATTCTATCAGCGTTCGAGCAGCTCTTTGGGTTGAAAATTAATTTCCATAAGAGTGAGTTGTTTTGTTTCGGCGAAGCCCTGGAGTTTGCGACTCAATATGCGGAATTATTCGGCTGTGAACAAGGTCGGTTTCCGATTAGGTATCTTGGCATACCTATTCATTATCGGAGACTAACGAATGCTGAATGGAAGCATGTTGAGGAGCGGTTTGAAGTGAGGTTGGCCAGTTGGAGAGGCAAACTGCTATCCTTAGGTGGGAGATTGGTACTCATAAATTCAGTATTAAGTAATATGGTACTGTATATGATATCTTTTTTCCAGCTTCCTAAAGGAGTATTGAAGAAAATTGATTATTTTCGTTCAAGATTCTTTTGGCAAGGGGATAGTGAGAAAAAGAAGTATAGACTGGCCCGGTGGGATGTGGTTTGCCGTCCTAAAGATCAAAGGTGGACTTGGTGTCCATGATCTGCAGGTTAAGAATTCGGCCCTTCTAGGGAAATGGCTTTATAAGTTACTCTCGGAAGAAGGGACGTGGCAAACACTTCTACGCCGAAAATATGTCGGTTCAAAAGCGTTGTCACAAGTGGTATGGAGACCAGGTAATTCGCGACGGGTCGGAAATTAGATTCTGGGAGGATAAATGGCTTGGTAATGCCCCTCTGAAGGATCAATACCTGGCTTTATACAGTATAGTTCACCACAAGAATGAGACGCTAGCGGAGACTATGCGGACCTCTCCTCCAAATGTGGCGTTCAGGCGAGACTTAACCGGCCCTAGACTTGCAACATGGAATGCTCTTTTACAGAGATTAACCATGGTACAACTCTCAACAGGGATGGATGTCTTTCGGTGGTCTCTGAATGAGAATGGTCGTTTCTCAGTGGATTCCATGTATAAAGCCCTCATCCAAAGTGACGTGCCGTTGGTTAAGTGTGAGAAACTTTGGAAGATGAAAATACCGCTGAAGATTAAAATTTTCTCGTGGTATGCTCGTCGAGGAGTTATTCTCACAAAGGATAACCTTGTTAGGCGTAATTGGAAAGGAAGTACGAAGTGTGTTTTTTGTCCTCATGATGAGACAATAAAACATCTTTTCTTCGAATGTAAGGTTGCGCGTTCTATATGGTCAATCATCCAAATATCTTCTAATTTGTATCCTCCAAGATCAGTTGCAAAAAATTTTGAAAACTGGTTGCATGGAATTGATGACAAGTTTAGAACTATAATACGGGTGGGAGTGATGGCTGTTGTCTGGTCGCTTTGGCTTTGTAGAAATGACAAGGTTTTCAATGATAAAAATGTTTCTATCTTGCAGGTAATATACCGGTGCACCGGTTTGCTCCGTTCATGGTCCATGTTACAACGCGTGGAGTTTCGAGACCTCTTTACGGAGGCTTCTGTGCGACTGGAGACTACGGCGAGGGACATTTTTACTGAACATGGGTGGCGTAGTGATCTTCGTATCGGACCACCTCCATAGGCGTAGTGCATCATCTTTTGTGTTGTAACTTGAGGCCTATGTTTTTATGTTTTTGGAGATTGTCGGCTGTGTGCATCTTTGTTATGTAGAGGCCGGGTGTAATGCTTAACTCTTAAGTAATAAAGCCCTTTATCAAAAAAAATCCCCCAAAGCCCCTGGGAAACTGCTGTCGTCAATGGTGAGTGCCATCAGGGGTATGGATGGGATGAACACGGTGAGGCTCCTGTTCTTGGCAGGGACACTGGTTGGATTTCGAAGGAGCCTGAGGGAGAGGAGCGCAAAAGGGAGGATAGCGGAATTGGCCAGGCTATTCTTGTAATCAGGGTGCGCAGCTCACAGCAATGGACAGCAACATCTTTTTTTTTTTTATATGCATGATTACCAGTGGCGGATCCAGAAAAAAATTGGAGGGTGGGCACTGTAATCAAAATGTCGCACCGCGATTTTTTTTGCTAAATAAACAGTATAAATACTATGGGTAGTAAACAAATTTTCAAAAATTCTGGGTAGTGGAGCTTATGGATCAATAGGAACAATCTTGTGTTTAACAGAAAAACCTGAATTAATGTGAAACATGTTCTGAGGGATTGGAAAGTACCATACAAGGACAACATTTGGGATTAGGTGGACAATTTCGTAAGCCTGCTTACAAGGAAGATCAAATCCCCCCGGAAGTGCAGGGGAGAGAAAGTGGGGTTTTTCCCTTAGTTCCATGTAGTTTTTTTTTAAATGGGGGATACTGGCCTCTGCATCAAATGATGCACACAACCTTACTTTTATGGAAACGTTGTAAAATTTATGTTTGAAACCTCATACAAGTTTTAGGCATCACTCAAAGTGGCCACATGAATCAGCCACCTAAAGACGGAAAATACAAAACCTCTGTTTACTTTCCTGTACTAAAAACCTCTGTTTCTGTTTGGTTCCGTTTTCAATGAAAATGGAGCCGGGGAGTGATCCCTGCTAATCTAATCTAAAAAAAGTAACGGAAGATGTGTGCCATATCTACTACGTGTATACGGCTCGACGTAGGAGAGGCAGACAACCAAGGCAGACAGATCGAATCGATCATGGAACAGACATCGATCAGCGACTAATCTGCTATCGGCGGAGGACCTCGTCCTCGAGATCCTCCACCGACGGCACCACACTTTTCCGCTGCTCCATCGTGTGCAAGAGGTGGCGTGCTCTCGTCGCCGACCGCTCCTTCCTCCGTCGTTGCTGGCTGGATAACGCTCGTGGTCCGTCCACTCTCCTCAGCTTCTTCGATCGGCAACACGTACGTGGACGTCGACGTGAGTACGTACGGTACGGCTGTACTTCGTGCCGCTGCCGGCAGGGTCGCTGCTCGGTGATCAGCGCAGTCTTCTTACATCTATCGCGATGGCCCACTGGCTCGGCCCGTACGTACTACTCCGACCATGTCGAGGAGCCACCGAAATATTACACCTTGGACTTGAGCGTGGACACAAGCCGCACTTCCTTAAGGCCTCGTTTGGTACGCAGGGGTGGGCCGGGATCAGAAGGGATTTTCCACGAGGGACTCAAAATCCCCAAAATTCCCGCAAGGCCCGTTTGGTGGACGGGGGTTGGGTAGGGCCAACCCGGCCGAACCACCCCAAACCCCTTGTTCCACGCGTGTATCAAGCCTCGAGCGAGGCCTCGTGGAATCGTGGGACGAAGCGAGAAAGGGGAGCGGGGCGTAGCTGCAGCCGCCGGGCGCTGCCCATCCTCCTCCCGTCGCCAGCGCCGCCGCCGTCGTCTGCACTGGCTTTCTCTCCGGTACGGCTCTCTTCTCCTCTCCCCTCCACTCCCCTCCCCTCCCCTCTACGATTTTTCCAAACCCCGCTTCTCCGTAGCCGCCGGCCGCCTCTGATCCGGTGACCTAGTTCTTGGTCGGGCAGAGGACCTAGTTCTGGTCCGGTGACCCATCTATCTGTTCACTGTATGTGCTAGCTTCCCTTTTCTCTCTGGACTCATTGCAGTTCTTGCTACACCGATTGTACTGCTTGGGTGCTTTGGGGCTAGTCACCTTCTCCATATTTAATTAACAAAATTATTGCTCAGTAGTAGGCTGGTGGATTTTGTTTAGTGGTTTAGTAGCTGTTGTTTCAACAACCTGAATGATATTGTCTCCTAAATGTTTGAAATTTCATTACTGGTGAATGTCTTTCGTTGCTGGTGTACTGCAGATTGAGTTTGTGCAGGATAGTATATGGGTAGCACTTTCTCAGTGATAGAAATGGTGTTAATTTGGAACTCACGTACTAGGCATGTACTGGTTTTTTAGTAGTATTTCAATTCAGTCTGACTTCCTATAGCAGGTTTAGTTCTCTATGGATTGTACCAAATAAATGTGGCGTTGATCTCAAGCAGCTGGCTTTCTATTTTGTGTGTTAACCACATTTTTGGTACTATTGAATAGGGCTTCCAGAATGTGTGCATGCATGTCTTAACCACATGTCTGTTTATGTTTATATTTGTAGTTACCCGCTGCTCCGAGTATAGTTGGAGTGGACGACCCGCCGCCGTCGTGGGATCCGGTTTGCACGCCCAAATTCGGTATACATTGAGGTATGCTTCTTTGTTTATACCTGGTATCTATGTTGTTGCTCTGCCCCTCTGTAATTTGTTGTACTAGAGCTTCTGTAGAGTTAGGTCCTGGAGTAGAGCTTCTGTAGTGGATTATTAGCATGTAGTCTATGTTGCTTTCCTATCTGATCCAAAGCACTATTGAGTTTGGCCAGTATACTGTATGGAGTATGGACCTAAATCAGTAGCTTGATTGTATATGCATCTGAATTGATTATCTTCACCTAGATAATTTATGTTCTTGCCATGCAAAGTATCATGTATGATTTATCTTCTTGGCCTAGATAATTGCTTCCTTGCTTTTTTATCCCAAAATTTTAAGCAGAGCTAAAGCTGTAAAATATGGTCAGTTTATGGACATTTCATCTAGTAAAACAACATTTGACATCTCTGAATTTGCGAACTAGGTGTGTACTTTCAAGAAACTGAAAACCGTTGTTGCTAGATTTGCTCTGGCAAAAGCATAACGACTGTTAACTATCATGATCTTAACTTGTAGTGATCTTACCTACTTTTTGTATTTGACGTTGATCTCTTGTCCTTATTTATTTCTAATGTATTTTCAACTAATTCTTTTCAGCCTTGGGCAAAGTTGAAGAGGCATTGGTGTCCGTATGAAGTGAAACTCTTGCAAACCGTTGTCAAAGATTGATTTCCCTTGTTCTACTTGCTGTCATAGAAGTGAAAGTCAATTTGGATGGATATTACCACTGAATTTATTTGTTCTATTTCTGAATCTGTCTGTTACGGTGTGTGTAGTGTGTTCTGTTTCTGAATGCATCTTCAGAGTCCGTTACAGTTTGTGTGTCTGTCAAATTTGATGTACGCCGAACCTTAGATATGTGCTTTTTGCTGCCGTAAAAATTAAATCTTTTCTCATGTATGTTGATTAGTCTTCCGTGCTGATTGTCATTGCTGTTGTGCCCCGATCCCTGTCCACCAAATGATTTATTTGAAAAGAGTGGATTAGGGGTTGTATGGGATGGGGATGGAAAGGGATTTGTGGGGATTGGGTGAGGGGAGTGGTTTCACCCAATCCCTGTGGGGATTATCCCCTCTAATCCCCTCAAAATCCCTCCTACCAAACAAGGCCTAACAGAGCCGCTCATCCCTGCGAACCAACTCCCGAGCCATCCCACGCTCCGTGTCTCCGCCGACGGGGTCGCTCTCGCTGTTTTGCTCCACCGCGTCTCCATCGACACCGCGGTCCTGTTCTGCTGCGCCTTATGCCCTTATTCAGGTTATGAACATATCAGTGACATATTGCTACTGAGTGGAAAATGGGCAACCAATTTGAATTTCTCCTTGTTTGTTTGCTGATGATTGTTCCTATGCTTCCATAACTTTGTAGTGCACAATGGGAGCAAGCTCCCTTATAGTATTACATCGAAAAGCATAGTATATGGTGTATATTTTTAATGGTGCCGACTAATTTAAAATTTTATATGCAGTTCCAGGCATGGTGAGATATGCAAGATAGCTCAACATCTTCAAGCGATGTTCACAAGACAACCAAAAAATACTTCATTTTATTTGCGCTAGCTTATTCTCATAGGTGTACAAAGTTTTCAATCTTTGCTTGTCTGTTTCACAACTAAGATAGCATGCAGTTTTTCTTAGTTTTAGAAACTACGAGAACTATTCTAAAGTATAGTACCAGCAGTGTTGTGACTAAAAGTTCTTATAAAGCGATCTTCCCTGTATGCCTTGTGGCCATGCAATGAAGGAAGATATTTTTGTATATTCTGAGAGACAAAGTTTGTACAGAACAAGTTGCAAGACATTTCTTAATTTGACGCTTCTTAATCTATGCGTTTGTTAACTTCAATCTGATGAGCTGAATGCGCTGAAATACAGTATTTTTTGTACTCTTTGTATGTTTTCTAAGGATTTCAGAATCACTTGCATGGATTGTAAAATATCTTCTGTATCTGATGTCTCGTAACCTACCTACTATTGTAAACTGTCCCTAGCGTCAATGAGAGAGACAGAAGTAGTGCACATGTCCAGCCCGAGAGGCCCAAAGTTTCAAGCTAAGCTATTCTTGTATTTCAACTGGGACGCACATGACCGGCTAGGCAGCGTGCCAAGGCGCGCTCCAGCCACTAGTCCAAGCAAGAATACACCGTACATCAAGGAGCCAGCATGCAGCATCTAGGCACTTCCATCGGAACATCGAGATCACCAATCCATTAGATTTTAAGGTACCTACGTCGACGTCTACGTGTGCCCTTAATAGGACTCCTTTCGTGCTCTTCAAATGGAGTAATCACTAATATGGCTGTTCTCGGTTGGGTATCCTCTTGATTTGACATGTTTGAAGTGCTTCAGTTGCGGACAAGTTGTTGCAACAAACTCGATAATCTGTGTGGCATCTCCATAACAGTGCAAAGCTCCAGCTCCTCCAACAAAGGCCACTTCTTTATTGCCTCCGCAAATCTCCACTAATATAAAAGAGAGAGAGGGGGTATGACACAGCAGATCTGGGCCTTTCAATCACGATCTAACGATCCAGGACCACCCAGTGATGAGCACCTCATCATATTCACTCCCACGTTAAAAAAAAAAATCAAGCCGCACGCCCACGCCCACGACGGCACGACCTCACGGATCCATCCCCAAACTGCCGCTGCCGCTGCACTCCCCACGCCGCAGGAGATGCTCCCGCCGGCGCACTGCGCGGGAGGAGGACGACGTCGACGACGCTGACGCCGACGACCGCACTGTCGGGACGCCGCGCTGTCCCGGACAAGACACCGCCGCCGCCGTCGCACTACACGCGGGAGGACGCCGCCGACGCCGCCCCTGGTCGCTTCGCTGCCGGAGCCGCGGGCGTGGCCTCCGTCGCCCCTGGTCGCTCCGCCGCGGGCCTCGCCTCCGTCGCCCCTGGTCGCTCCGCCGCGGGCCTCGCCTCCGTCGTTTTGTCCACTCCGCCGCCGGAGATGCGAGCCCTCGCCTCCATCTCCTCTGGCCGCTCGCCGTTGCCTAATCAGCCCCCGCCGCCGGAGAGCCTTTCCGCAGGGCACAAGCACCTTACAATCGCGTTGTGCGTCTCCGGCTCTCCGCTGGATGCAGATCTTGCAGGTACGTGGTGCTCGACTGATGTCTTTCCTTGAACTTAATTTCAGTTGGTTCCTTAGCGTGGCCTGAAGAAGGATTTTTTGCAGGTGCGTGGTGATATCTCGATTGAATTTTTGGCAATCCTGCAGAAATTCTCCAGTGATATTGACTGTAATTTCTGTGAATTTTTCCTGCATAGTGATTAAAATGACTAATTCTACAGGTTTCATGTACAACCCAGCATGAGATTAGTGGTAAGAATCAGGTAATTGATCCAAACACATTCAGAAGTACTATTTAGTGGTAAGTACTCTCACTGAGTTCACATTCACACCTGAAATTTTGATGTCCTAAGTACCATATACAGGGAGTACAAAGGCATACATTTCCGAGCAAGTGTAGCAACTATTGCAATGGCAATGGTGAATTTTAACATATCTATTGCCCTCTTTTGAATGGCAATATCAATGTTGAAAAGTTACCATGGTGGTTGGTTACTTGATTTGATAGTGCCATTGGTGGGTCCAAGAGCACCATGGATTTCTCACTTTTTTTTGAGCAATTTTTTCATTTTTATTTGCTGACGACTGCCTAATATGAAGGCAGATGGGAGGAGTGGACATATATTGAATTTCCTCCTTGATGCTTATAGCCTTGCTCTGTCCAGAAAGATAATAAAATGAAGATTTTTGTGCTTTTCAGTCTAGACAGTACACATCAAATTCTTTTGGAGTGACGAACTGACGACTTAATTGCAAATAGAGCATGAGGCCTAGAAGTATAGAAGTATTTTGGTCTGGCAACATCTTCAGAGTGCTAACTATATATCCCTTTCATCGTGTACTCGGAGAGGGCTCGATCTAAGGTACATGCGTGGCATGAAAAGAAATTGTCTTCTGCAGCAAATGTTTTATTCTGAAATCAGCTATCAATACTTGCCGACCTACTCTATGAGGTTTGTTAAATCAGCTTGTGCGTGTTCTGTAATTCCCTGCTAAGAGTGCTGCGACGAGCAAGCCAAGGCTAAGTGGAGTCCACCAAACTGGATGAAAATAAAAAAGTGATTGTGCTCTTGATTTGGCCAGTGGACTTGCTGGTGCAGGTCTGATTTTGCCTGACCATGATGGAATTTTTCAAGCAGCAGAGGTATGATAAAATCACCTGTCTATTTGCCCATTGAGCTCCTGGTATGCAGAGATACCATGCTGTTCGCCCAGGACTGAGGCTATCAGAGAGTGGTGATTGACACCTATTGTCACACACTTGTTCGGCTTTGGCTGGATATCAGTAGGTGCAAATATAATTCGTGAGTTGAATACCTACATGTCTTTATTCCAGGGTTTGAAGTAGCACATAGATGTGCAAGAGATGCACGTAATATTTAGTCTATTCTTTTTTTTTACTTTGATGTAATACATTTTCTGGTCTGCATTGTACGAGCTTACTTCGTCAATATAATAAAACTATGAAATTTACTTAAGCAAAATAAAGTTAAATCATTGCATAAACTAGAGATGTTATCAAAGTGAGCCGCTGCACTTTGTTAGCAAGGTCCTTAACTGTTATGAAAGATCCTATTTTTGTTCCGCCCAGCTAAAAATTTTGCCAAAGAAAAGATGGTTCGTCTGCTTCAAATTATGAAAGAGCAAAGGTCTTATTTTTACATGATGAAAAGGACTAAGGAGTCGTAATTGTTGTGATTCGAGCAGCGAGCTGCATCTTCCATGCCCCTGGTTACAGTCCAAACGCTCTCATGGCAGGCTCAAATCACTGAGGTATTTCATATGTCTCCACTGTATCTGATTTGAGAAAATAATCAAGATCTTCAGTAATATTTCTCGAGCTTTTAGTGATACTTCATTGGTTTATGTGCAGAATAATCAGCAAGCATTTTCATAAGATAACTATAGCTAATTATGTGATCATGAAGGACTAGGTGTGCCAGGATGCTTCGTTGGAGATTATTTTGTTACAAATTTTAGATCAATCTGTGTTGACAGTGTTTTGGAGGCGGATCATGATGTACATGGAAGAACGTTAATACCTATATTCTTTACAACTAGCTGGAGATGTTCTTAAGTTGGAAATAACAATCAGAAGTGACAGACTTGAATGTAAATTTTTATAGACTGTATAGAGAGATATGACAACTGAAGGTTGTTAGCAAAACAAAATGTTGAGGTGCATTTCCTCACAAAGATCTTTTGGTTTATTGCTGTTTTGGTCCATGGATATGTTTACTGATTATATTTTTCTATTCCTTGTAGGTAATTTTATTCAGTTCATCGGACTATCCGCTGAAACCTTTATATTGTTGATCTAAAAATATATTGGACATGATTATGACCATCAACAGATATCCGATTTTCTTTGGGATATGGTATTCTTTGAATGATTGCCGAAATGAGAGAGGACCTGGAATTGTTGACTTTAAGGGCTGAGGTACTTCAAATGCTCACTATTTATTCTCTTGTAGCTTATTCTTCATCCTTGGTTGATGGCTTCTTGCAGCTGTAGCTTGACCAAGCAGGTCAAACTTTATTATGCTTACCATATAATCCTAGATTATTGTACTATAAGCCCCAATAATTTGTAGCCAGTGAGACTTATTAACTTTACCTTCCAATTTGTTTTATATAATTTGCATGTATTAAGAATTTATGTGATGATGGGAAGATTCTTGGGCAACTATGTATCCATTTTCCAAGAGAAAATATAGTTATGATAAAGTAGTTTCAGCTCAATTGTATTTTCGAATGATATTACACATATACATGTGTTATGGTTATGTCAACGTACATTTTTTTCGTAGGCACATGTGTGTTTCTGGATTTCTTGGTTTAACAAAATGAAATATATTTTTGGGGTTATTCAAAAATTGATGCACGAGACATTTGTATCATCTTCAATCAGACAAATCTGACTAAAGTATGATTAAAGGGACATTTGTTCAATTTTATTATTGCAGCATGTTGGTGTTACTCAACAAAGATTATTACGGCCTAGGGAGGGTGACAGATTGTCACAATCTGAAAAACGTACTCACATGGACATATAAACAATTTAAAATTTATTTTTCTAAAATATTTGGCTAAAGATGTGCGTGGCACGTGCACTTTTACTAGTACTTCAAACGTACGTAGCCGTTGGGACCGAAATACAGGTGATAGTATCAAATTAAATGATTGTGACAACTTTGTGCGTCGTAATTACTATAATTTGTAGGTTTCCATTTAAACGTGCTAGGTTGAACTCAATCTAGTAGATCATGTATTAGGGCATTGCTCAAAACAATGCAACAATTAAAAAGCTAAGTTATTATAGCTCAATAGAAAGAAAACAAGGAAAATCCATTGCCCGAAACCATAGCTTCACACGCATAAAAATCGGTCAATTATTTCATTTTTTTGGAGCAGAAAAGCGAAAAGAGAGCTAAAATAAAACCCGACTGGGCTCACTCCCCCCACTGGTCACTCCAAGAAAACCTAACCCCAACACCCCGATCCCCTTCCTCCACCCCGGCGGCCATGGCCTCGCCGGCGCCGGCGACCATCCCCGAGGATCTCCTCGTCGAGATCTTCCTCCGCCTGCCCACCGTGGCCGCGCTCGCCCGCGCCGCCGCCGCCTGCACCTCCTTCCGCCGCCTCATCAAAGGCCGCGCCTTCCGCCGCCGCTTCCGCTCGCTGCACCGGCCTCCCCTCCTCGGCTTCATGGACGCGGCCGGCTTCAACCCCGCCGAGGCGCCGCACCCCTCCGCCCCGCTCGCCGGCGCCCTCGCCCCGTGCGCCGAGGATTTCTCCTTCGTCCCGCCCGTCATTTCTTCAGCTTCCTACCTCTCTTCAGCTTCCCCTGGAGCTTCCAACATCCCCGCCCAGTTTGTGCCCGGCGACGAAGAACTCCCCCGCTGGCGCCCCCGCGACGCCCGCGACGGCCGCGTCCTCCTCGACTGGGTCTCCCTCTACACTCGCACCGTCTGCATGTGGGGCAACCCCGAGGACGGCTCCGACGTGAGCGTCCTCATAGACTGCATCGGGCTCACTGGCCACGGCGCCGACGACCGCGCCAAGTGGACCAAACGGGAGCGCTGCAACGCCGCCGACTTCCACCTCGCCGTCTGCGACCCTTTGTCCCACAGATACGAGGTGCTTCCCACCATACCCGAGGACTTCGCCGCCCTTCCCAAGGAGCGCCTCTTCGAGTTCGTGCCCATGCTCGCTCCCGCCGCCGAGGACGACGAGTCCTTCAAGGTGATATGCATGGCAAGATACCAGACCAAGCTCGCCCTCTTTGTCTTCATTTCTACTCCCACAACCAGGGAATGGCGCATGGCCACATTTCCCGGCTTGACTCCTCAGGTCGGCTCCTTGTCCTGCTTCGACTGCGTGCGTGGCTGCTTCTACTGGACAGAACCTTGGGAGGGGAGCGAATACCTGCTGGTGCTGGACACACACACTATGAGGTTTTCATGTGTCCACCTTCTCACCGGCTACCATGTGCAGCTCAGAGATCTGCCTAACCAGTGCATTGCCCGTCGACATTCGAGAGCTGTTGTTGTGGGCAGAGAAGGAGCCATTGAGATGATTTCTCTTGTCGGTCAAGACGGCTCCTTTACTCTCCACCATACATCTCTGCTGAATGATTCACATGAATGGAACTTGGAGAAGATCATACCGCTGCCTAGCCAGTATCAGGACTACTCCATTTCCAATGTGGGTGCAGCTGAGGGATTCTTGTTCTTTCGAGGAGCTCCAAAAGGCATTAATAATCAGAATGTGGATTATTACTCACTGGAGGTCAAGACTTATGAAATCACCAAGGTCTGTAGCAAGAAGGAGCTTTTCTCCAACCCCAAACATGCAGTCCCCTACTTTAGCTTCCCGCCATTGCTATCGGAGCCATCTAATTGATCAAGGGGTAAGTTTGCTAGCTCTCCTGTTTTTATAATAAGATGATTTGCTTCTTTTGTTGGAAATTGGATTATATCTTTCACCTCTTGTTACCACTGATGCTTGCTTTGCTGGTCCTAGTCGGATTGCTATGTAGAAGTTAATTATTGGTATATTGAGACTAACAACTTTGTCAAACTAGCTAGGGAAGGTAGTCAACTCATGTTTTATGTTGGCATGGTCAACATTTGTCTGTGATTGGGAAGGTTAATAAAGAAAAGGATTCCATGCTGGCTTGGAAAGCTAATTATTTATTGGTACATATCTTAGGAGAAAAAAATGGCTTTCTTGCTTGCAACTTCAGGAAATACATCTTTAGTCATGCTTAGTATGTGAAGACCTTGTGAATCTCCCCTATGAAGTGGTAGCGTAGCTTAACTGTTTTCTTTTATGTTACAACTGGTGCATGCTTTGCTGGTCCTAATCGCATTATTATGTAGAAATTAATTATTGGTATTGATACTGACAACCTTGTCAAATTAGATAGAGAAGGTAGTTTTGTCAAACTAGATAGGGAAGGTAGCCACATGGATCGTTTATGTGTTGGCATGTTCAACATTTGTTTCTGATTGGGAAGGTTAATAAACAAAAGGATCCCATGCTAGTTTTGAAAGCTGTGTCTTGTATTGTTCCATATATCTTTGGAGGGGAAATTGATTTTTGGCTTGCAAATTCATACAGTATATCTTTGGACATGCTTGGTATTTGCACTTAATTCACTCAACTGAAACGATAATGTTGAAACCAAGAATGTTGCATAACCAGTAAGTTTAGGTTTGATGGCCTTTACTCTTCTATTTACGAGTGTTCTTTATTTTTACTATGGTGTGCTTTCAAGCACACAGAGTTCACATTGTTATGGTCTGCTAATTTTTTGTGTATATTGCTTCCAAACTGTGCTTTTGAAAAGCACGAACAATGTGCCTTTATTCTTAAGCTATAGCAGTTTGGCACTTGCCTCCTTACTAAGAAACTGGGACAAAGATTTCTATCGCATCCCCAGCAGCTGTTTCAAAATTCTTATCTAAATCTGTGTGTGCAGATCTGAACTCGCTTGCTTCTGTGGTCTTGCTTGGGCCATAACATCTGGAGTTGGCTGGAGGATGATCAAGACGATGGTGCTGCATATCTGCTAGCTAGATGTAGTATTCAGACTGGTATCATTATTAGTATCAGGAATTAGTCATCGTGTAGTTTGATGTATGTCCGTATTAAGCATATGTATGCAAATCAGGTATGTTATCGGCAAATTGACTTTGTCCAACACTGATGTATAAGACTTGCACCGTTGTTTACGTTGCTAGATTGGATAGACCAGTTATGCTGACTTTGGTCATATTCTCATGCGTACCTCCTTTTTATCCATGTCATTAATCCAGATGGTCTATCTGCACCTGATTACTAGATTTTCTATGCATGAGTGAATGGGTGAGTTGATTTTTGTATTAAGATACTTCCCATGAGTTTGCATGATTTTGGTTACTTATGTTCTTCGCATTGCACTCTGCAAATAGATGGTTTCCATTCCATAGAACCTGATGAATACAACCAGCCAACCTGGCTGTTCATGATGCATATCATACAAACCTGATGCATGCAAGAAAATAGACTTCTCATCAAATTTCACAGCATCAGATTTCATATCAATGTACTCAGATTTAAGTTAAGGCTTGAGAGCATCAGGTTTTGTACTGCACATAAATTCCTCGAGCCTTCGCTTCCATGATTAATACACATTTGCCATCTATTGTAGCTTTTCTCTGCTTTAGCAAACGGGTGACTTCGTTTATTTAGATACTTCTGATGAGTTCTTCATCTGTAATATTTCTGCTAAATTCGTGGATTCGCTGACATGGTTGCATTCTGAGCATACAAATCTGATGCATGCAAACATCAACTTTGTCATAAAAAAATTCAGAATATCAGTTATACTCAAATTTGAGTGGAGATCATCAGGTCTTGTATCAGTACACCAGAACACACCCAAATTTGCCAACTGTTAGCCTAAGCAGACAAGGCGAAACAATCCAGGACCCTGAGGCCTGAGCGCGACTAGGTGGCAGTTTCGGCGTAAGTTGCAACTGGGATGCTCTCAAGCTCGACTTTAGTTCGGCTTGCTTCCACCACTCTCCCTCCACCTTGATGCTCCTCTGCCTCTCCAGCGTCTCCCTCTCCCTCGCCAGGTCTGGTTCTAGGTTCCTGATCCGCGGAACGTTCATTCTGAACAACAAAGTCCAAATACTAATCTGTACTTGCAGCTTATGTGTCTTTCTAGGAAGCTTCAATTTTACATTCATGGATGAAATGAATCAAAGCGCATATTTTTCACAAGTGTGTACGATAAGGAGCATGAAAACTCCGGTAGTTCAGGTTTATTTTCTTACTACTTCCTCCGTCCCAAAAAGGATGTCACACATTTGTTCAAATTTGAATGTATCTAGACATAATTTAGTGTATAGATACATCCAAATTTTGACAAATCTATGACATCCTTTTTGGGACGGAGGGAGTATATGAGATCATCATGTTCGCTTTGGAAGAAAATATCGTCAAATTAATGTGTCGTAGGTTCTTGCCGTTGCTTTTAACCAAGAAAAAATTGGACCCTGAATTGCTGCTAAGTTGGCACCTTTTCAATTATCAAGCAGTGTTGTGCAGACATCCTCTACGGTGCAGGGTCAGATAGCCTAGCTGGTACTATTGGCTTCAACGACACATAGCAACAGAGAATTTGTTCATAAAAACTACTAGAACCAAGCATGGCTAACCAATCAGCAGTGCCAGTAGCAAATCATGGAGCTGTCGTGCAAGCCAAATATGGAACAGATAATTGTAGAGGAGAGAAAGAAAGTGTAGCGTGATCAGTTACGTTATGATCAAACAATCACCTCCTCTAGAATTTGTCTAGCAAGCCTATCGGTCGGTGCATGTCCAACAAGATTTTCCAAAACATGAAGCGAAGTCCTCAATGTAGCAAAGATCTTTTCCATTTCCACAGCCCCTGCTCCTATCCTGGTCACAGGGTAAAATTTGGGATATCCATGAGCAATGCTATAATGTACATAAGATTATTTTTTCCATGCATTAATTATATTGTTCAAAGATAGTGCAAGGAGGATACGAATAGTAGTACTTGATTGTGTGCTAAAACTTCTACCAAGTATATGAAGACATACGCTGTGCTAGAAGTGCCTGATTCCCTCATTCTCTCATGCTCTTAATAATAGGACCCAAAACGACCACCTGAGACCCCGGCCTTGTCTGTGTTTTTAAACCCAAAACGACCACCATAGATTGTCTCATGCTCTTAACGATTATACTATTGTATCAAAATAATAGGACTTAGCCAAAATTTCATACTATTATAGCATTGTAGCAAAATTTCATACTAACCTTAGATTGCCGATTTCTCGGATATATATGTGAAGGAGGTGTAATGGGTTATAGTTTTTCACTAATGAGTCTTTACTTGAATAACTAGCAAGATTAACCATTAATTTTCTAAATTCCTCAAAATAATTAATAAGTATCGAGTTATTCAAGTTTAATGATCTACAAGACTATGCAAGCTTTTTATCATACCGCTACCAATGCACGGCATTTTTCAGCACCAACACATTGACCAAACACCAAATGAATTCCAATTCAACTCTCCAAACAAATATAAGTTAAACAAGAGAGTTCTAATGCATTTTCTCCAAAAATAAACTAACAGCTCTTAACAAGATATAAGTAAAAAAACAAGAGCTAAAATCAAGCAAAACAAAAATAGAATACTCAACAAATATAAGTGAAAAAAAGAGTATTCTATAAAAGAGCGGAGCGTGTCTCTCTCTCCCAAACAAGGATGCTAGGGTCCAACATTGTAAAGGCCAGCAAACAAAACAAAAACAAACTAAAGGCAAACTAAAATGAATCTCCAAGAATAGCACATAATATGTAGCAATAAAAATAGAATTTCAACGGAGACAACCTGATAATTGTTGATAAAGAAGGGGATGCTTTGGGAATCCCAAGCTTATACTCTTAAGTCTTTTTGAATATCAGAGGGGTGTCTTGGGCATCCCAAGCTTGAGATTTATCCCTTCTTGATCATATTTCATCATCATCTTCTCTCGTGACACTTAAAAACTTTCTTCTAACAAATTTCTCATAAACTTATTAGAGGGGTTATTACTCATTAAATAAAATCCACTTTGCTAATGTAGAGACACATTGCACATACTTAATTTAATATTAGCTATTGTTAATAAGCTTTATTTGTGGCTCTCCATCTCTAGAGAAACGCACTCAATGCTTGCAAAAATGACAATGCAAATAAAGACAATAATTTATTAAAACGGAACAACCTGTAAAGATCAATTTTTACGAGGTATTTCCGTAGCTCAAATCAGAAACTAAAAACTAATGAAATAAAGGTAAAATTTTCATCTTTACTCTCAAAAAATTTCAGATCCAAATCACAACCTGGTGATATTTAAAAATTTCTACAGTGAGGCGCAGGAACTCTGTTTCTGGACAACAAAACACAACTTAACTCTTTCAATACATTAGAGGCTACTCTTGGCTCAAAAACGAAAATAAAATTATACAAAGCGGTTGTTACAGGGGCAAGAACACATAAGACTCAACAAAAAACCAAAAGAAACTGAAAGCAAAAATAAAATGGTTTGCCTTCCATAAATGTTTTTCTTTAATGCCTTTTAGGTAGGCACAATGCAAGATATCAAGTTTTCTTCACCATTTCCGACAACAAGATTGTAGCTAGCCCTTATGATTGATTCGAAAGCTGGTTCATTATTTTTTTAGGGAGTGTTCCAACCCCTTTTACAGAGCAATTTGATGGTTTTGTTGGTTTGGTGGCATCAACAACAACTCTGTACTGCGGTAGTCATGTTTGCAATTTGATGATTTTGTTGCTCAGAGCACCTAAAAGATCCAGTTGACGCATGTATTAGGCTTGCGTGCAACTGGATGGTTTGGTTGCACACTATACACGACTAGTTTCAATTAGCGGCTAAAAAAGAACCAGTTGCACATGTGGTAGACTTGTCTGTAACTGGTTAATTTGGTTGCAGACACATATGATTGGAATGTGTGCAACTGGTTAGTATGGTTGCACAAGGAACACGACTAGTTGCAATTAAAAACTAAAGTAGAAACCACTTGCACATGTGTGTGATTTGACGATTTTGTTGCATAGTGAACTAGTTACAATTAAGACAAAAAAATCCAGTTGCGCATGTGGTAGACGTGTGCAACTAGGTGGTGTTGTTGCACATGAACACAGTTAGTTCCAATTAAAAAATAATGATCTGGGGGAATTTTGCGGCGAGGCTCTGCTTTCCCGTCGGCCGCCCTGCACCACCCTCGGCTCCTATTCTTCTCTCTCTCATCGCCTTTGCTCGATTAGCCTCCCCTCTCTAGATTCAACTGTGTAAGGTTCCTTGTTGGGAGAACTGAATAGATAATGGTGTGTTCAAACGATAAAGAATAACGGATAATTTTTTTCTAAGAAAACAACGTCACCTACAGCCTGTAGAACAACAAAAAAGGCCCAGAATACTAACCCTTAGCGGGTAGCCCGCCAGAAGCAGTCAGAACGGTACGAAACATAAGTACTCCTTCTGATCCATAAAAAGTGTCGCTCACTTAGTACAAAGTTTTTACTAACTTAGTAGTATAAAATGAGTCACACTTTTTATGGATCGAATGCACACGTAGGAAAAGAGCTCAGAAAAAAATAACATGAATCTCATTACAACAAATCAGACATAACGGACATGACTGAGATTTAACTAATTCTCAGACTACTGAAAATTAGCAAATCCAAATAAATAAAGAAATAATAAACTCTATGTATTTTAGATTAAATTAGTTTTTCAGGTATCTTTGTATCGGAGTATCTCACGCACTGTGTTAATTTTTTTTGGACGCGACTATACATAGGGTGCCCTATATTTGGCAAAAGTGTAGACAGTAGGACCACGTCCTGATGGTGGCATGCACGGTGGCATGCGCGTTTCATGATCCCAATCGAGCGTTGGACAAGCAAATCCCATGCATGCACTAAATGACGAAACTGCTGATATCATCCCGCATTAAATGCAAAATGCGGAAATTTAAAACATTTTATAGCTCAAATCGTTTATCTGATTTATGATCCGTTTTCACCATTAGACTAGTCGCATCGAGATTTTCAAAACTAGATCTCATATTGATACGTTCCGATGATTTTTTTTACCCGAAAGTTACCAACGACTTAACACGTAACTTACCAGGCTGTAATACGTAAGTTACCACCCTACACTATATAATGGATGGTAATTTCATCGGTCTAGAGAGGGTTACTCTATCGGTTTAAGGTGGGTAACTCCATCACCATTGGGTGGTAACTCTATCAATTTAGGGTGGGTAATTCCGTTGGTTTAGGGTGGGTAACTAGTTCACTATAGGAAGTTAAGTCAATCAGTCTAGAGTGGGTAACTTCATCACTAATGTGTGGGTAACTCCATCACTATCGGTTGGGTAACTCTACCCGTTTAGGGTAGGTAACTCCATCATTACTAGGTGGGTAACTCCATCAATATTGGGTGGGTAACTTTTTGAGTCTAGGTGGATAACTCCATCACTACTGAGTGATAACTTCATCAATACCGGGTGGTAACTCCATCAATCTAGGATGGGAACTCCATCAGTCTACAATGGGTAACATCTTCAGTACTGGGTGGTAACTCTATCACTACAGGGTGGGTAACTTATATGTTATGGGGATGGTAACTTACTTGTTATGGGGTTGGTAAATTTCGGGTCCGGAAAAAATTCATCCGAACATAGCGACATGGGATCTAGTTTCGAAGATCTCGACGCGACGAGTCCGACGGTAAAAACCGATCGTAAATCGGATAAACGGTTTGAGCTACGAAAGATTTTGAATTTTTGAATTTTGCATTTAATGCAGATGGTGTCAACAGTTTTGTCCTTTTCTGCATGCATACTAAATAGTCTCCATACAGACTTTTTTCGGGTTGGTAACTTATGTATTAAAGATTGGTAACTTACATGTTATGGGGTTGGTAACTTTTGGTTCCGAAAAAAATTCGTCAAAACATATCGATATGGGATCTAGTTTCGAAGATCTCGACGCGAGGAGTCTAACGGTGAAAACGGATCACAAATCGGATAAACGGATTGAGTTACAAAACTTTTTGAATTTTCGAATTTAGCATTTAATGCAGGATGACATCATCAATTTTGTCTATTCCAAATACTCAAACGTGGGCAGCCCGAGTTGAATTGGTCTCCATGCATCTTAACCGTATATTTGCTTACCAACGGCATACAAAGTGTTTTACAGATTTGACAAATATAGGGCGCCCTACGATTAGATTTTTCCTTTTTATATAGGCCGTGGGCGGCGGAAACGGAGCAAGCGTTATGGGCTTTCCTTCCCCAGATTTCTCGTCCTCGCCGGTGAAAGGATCGTATGGGCACCTAGAGGGGGGGGGTGAATAGGTGCTACACCAATTTTTAATTCTTTTTCGAGTTTAGGCTTAACACAAAGGTAAATTCTCTAGATATGCAATTACGGTGAATTTACCTATATGACAAGCAAGCAACTAAGACTAGGTAAGAACATGATATAAGTAAAGGCAACTAAGGGAAAGAGATAACCGAAAGTAGAAGCACGCGGAGACAAGGATGTATTCCCGAGTTCCTCCTTGTTAAGGGAGTACGTCTCGTTGGAGGGGTGTGAGCTCGCCACAAGAGGCCTACTCAAGATGCCACAAAGGCCTCACCCTATTCTCCGATGAACCGCACCCAAGGGTTTGGTTCACCTTCCACTATCGGAATCCTTCAAGGCGGAATCCGGAGCCCTTACAATGTTCTTGGGGCACACACCCACAACTTAATTGGGGGCTCCCAAATCAACAAATCTGTCACAATTACAACAAGTAGTGAGCAAGAGAATCTAGGGTAACACAATGCTAACCCTAGAAACGAGATCCCTCAAGTGAATGAGGGGGAAATGAAAAACTGCTCGGTGAAGATGTAGATCGGGGCCTTCTCCTTCAATCCTCCAAAGATCGACGAATTTGAGTGGAGGGATTGAGAGATCTAAGGAATTTGAACTTGAGCTTTTTAGAGCATTAATGGAGGAGAGAGAGTGAAAAGGCTAGCTCTCAAAGGAGGGAGACACCCTCCTTAAATAGCCCTCCCTCCATCCAGCCGTTGGAGGCACTCAGTCCCGCATCGCCGGAAGTACTGCCAGGAGGGCCAGTACTTCCGGTCTCCCTTTGAAACTTCAGTCAACGGTCTTCTGACGAAATTCCTTCAACCCGCCGCAGCGGTAGTTCCGCTGGGACCACCGATAGTTCCGGTTAAGCGGTAGTACCGGACTAACTTCCGGTGCTACTTCCGTTGAGTCCAGTACCCAGCTTTCTTAAGCGGTACTGGGCTCCGGAAGTACCACCGGAAGTTTCGAGCGGTAGTACCGCTGGGAGCACCGGTACTTCCGGTTTAGTGGAAGTTCCGGTTCTACTTCCGGTGCTACTTCCGTTGATTCCAGTACCCGGCTTCCTTAAGCGGTACTGGGCTCCGGAAGTACCACCGGAAGTTCCGAGCGGTAGTACCGCTGGTACGACCGGTACTTCCGGTAAACCCCAGAACCACCAAACTGAAGCATTTCTCGCGACGATTCTTTTAGATTTCCTGCACAGCTGAGATTCAACATTAGAGTACTTAATTGTATTGTTGTCAACATCAAAATCTCATGGGGTATCACATGTTCTTTCAATCTCCCCCTTTTTGGTGTTGACGACAATACAACTAATTAGCATAGATAGTTTCCAAAAGATAAACGGGCTCCCCCTAGAGGAGCTCCCCCTACCTTTTGGAAACCTAGCACATATCAAACAAACTTCATACAACAAGATAGATGACAACATGAAACTGAAAGATAAGAGTTCAACCACGTTACATGCTCACATCATGCAAAGATAGTTCAACGAAATTAAGCTAGAAAGGTTCAACCAAAGGGACACGAGATAAAAACAAATAAGTCTCAAAGAGGGCAAATTCGTGTCCCACACATGCAAATCCCGTAGACTAAGACTATGCTAAGCACTTCTCCCCCTTTGGCGTCAAGACACCAAAAAGAGAGGAGCGACACTAAGCGTCCCAAAAGGATCACTCCTCCTCCTCCTCCTCATCGGACCAAGCAACACGGCCATTGGCAAGCCACTTCTCCTTTGGAGTGATGTCCTCTTCAGAGCCGTCGGATACTGGGATCTCCAACTTGCGCATAATCTGCTTCTAACGACAGTGGTTCTTCTTGTCTTGCACATGGGCCTCATACATGCGGTCATCAATCAAACAGAAGGACTCCCTGAACTTGGACTTGATCTTCTGGAACCACCCCGGTTCCTCAGCTGGAGCCTCAGCCACTTTCTTTCCTTTCCCATGACGGTCCTGGGGAAGCACATGAGGTTTCTTGCGGAGCTTCTTCTCAAGGTGAGAGACCACAGTCCGGGATCGATCAAGGCGCTCACCATTGTGGAGGTAAGCCCATTTGCCAACAATGAGCTTCATAATGTAGGGAGCATAGATGGGAACCCGCTTATCAATGATGCAAAGCCACAACTCTTCATAGATAACATTCATCACATCCAGCTTCTCTCCGGACCCCTTCCTCTCATGCCACTGGAGGAGCAGATCGATCAAATAGCCATGAACTTGGTCCCAGTTGCCCACGCGAGGAGTGAGCGTCTCCCTAACAATGCGAAACATGATCTCATAGGTAGGAATGAGATCCTCAGACTGCCCTGGAGAGCCACCTTCCATGGTGAAAGGAAGGAGCACATCCCTGCTACTTGGGCGGTCACGATGATGAACCGTCCATCCATTGGACTCCGAGGAGCGAGGATAGCCCAGACAAAGAGTGAATTCTGACCACTTGCACTCCACATATTCTTCCTGGATCATCCAACGAAGCACATAATTCCTCTCATCACCCATGTGCACAGTAGCATAAAACTGCCCAACCAGCTCCTCATCATAGTCCTGGTGCAGCCCCATAAGGTGAAGCAGCCCGAACTCCTCACACATGGCATAGGCTTCGGCAAAGTAGGCTTGGAACTTCGAAGACGTCAAGTGAGAAATGTTTAGACGATGTTGAAGGACCACAACATTCCTTTGACCCAAATATATCTGATCATGCACAAGCTCTTGTTCATTGGTGTAGAAGCGGGGGTTACGGACATTGGCTTGACGAGGAATGAGGTAGGGGTTCTTCATCCGATACTCACCGTACTCATTGTCGGGCATCTTGGCAAACGAGACTGTTTTTGGCTTCTTTGCCACTGTCTTCATAGGGGTCCCACTTGAACTGGCAGCACCTTTCTTCTTCTCGAGACTGATCTGACGGGCTGACTTGGTTTGCGGCATCACCTCGGACTCTTCTTCGATGTCTTCCTCAACCGTGCGCTGTTTATTGCGAGCTGAGGAGGAGAAACCTGAGAAGTAAGCACAAAGGTAGGGAGGGAACTATGAAAGACAGAAAATTCGCAATAAAAACAAGATAGTTGCAAAGAGTAGTTAACCCGTGTGGATAGGGAGAACACCAATAGTACCGAGAGGAACCCCGGGGACACCCCACGGAACAACCAACCACATGTGCCCGAGAGAAACAGGGTGATTAGGGTTTCACACGGTACTAGCGATTTCTACCACAATCTACACGAACAACCCACTCTAGACAACTGACCACATCTAGTATAGGTCCAAGACATACTCCAATGAAGATTGCATCCAAACAATCGTGCATCTAGAACTTGCCCTACATCAAATCTAGTTTCAAATAGTGAAGCCTAGAATGATCATGAGAGAGGGCAAATACCGAAGGCCATGGAGGAGGATGTCGAGGGGATCGATTCCCTCGGACCAGATCTGAAGGAGGGGCACCGGAGGAGCTTCAATGGAGCCCTAGGGGAGGGCCGACGGCTGGGTAGGAGGGAGAAGGGACTTGGGGTCGGGGGGAGGAAGAAAGGAAACCTAACTTCCTCCCCGGCCCCGTGCCCTTAAATCTCTTATCCCGCCGCACCGGTAGTACCGGTGGAGCGAGCGGTACTACCGCCCGCTGCAGTTTTCAGGCAGATGAAAAATGCAGGGGACGGTACTACCAGTCGATTCGCCGGTAGTACCGCTCATTTAGATGCTCCTCCCACAGCACCGGTAGTACCGGTGGATCCAGCGGTACTTCCGCCCGCTGCAGTTTTCAGGCAGCTGAAAAATGCAGGGGACGGTAGTACCGGTCGATTCGCCGGTAGTACCGCTCCTATCAGAAAACTTGATGCTTGTTTTTAGGGAGAATTTAATGTTTAGATTTAGAACCAGGGGTTTTTAGCAAAGATGGGCTTAGGACAGATTACACAAACTGGGATGGTACTTCACACTCAACTTGCAAAAAGCCAAATCCAATAAAAGCCAAGATTGAGTGAGTTTCCCATAAGAGCAAAAGATTTGCAAATAAAAACCAATAAAACACCAAAAGAACCAACTCTTCATAAGGAAGAGGTCAGTGGCCTAGGCCACCATGTAAGAGTTTATGGCATGACACCGCAAAGATATATCTTGGGTTCATAACCAACACTCGTCATTTAAGCTCACAATTCATGAAGTTGAAAATAGAGACAAATGAATTTTTACTATAGGCATATTGGGGGGAGGGAGAGCCCAATTTATTAGGACAACACTCCCCCCTAAATTCATGCCCACACCTAAACCAAATATTGAGTCAACCTATAGATGTGTGTGCAAGATGGTCAAGCCAAGCTCCTTGAATCCACGATATTTAGCTCATTCCTCAAATAAGTGAACCTTGATTAATCAAGAGGCTTCGTGAATATATCGGCAAGTTGGTCTTTGGTTGGCACATATGCTAGCTCAATATCTCCACGGGCAACATGATCCCGAATGAAGTGATGACGAATCTCAATGTGCTTGGTTCTTGAGTGTTGCACCGGGTTGTAGGCGATCTTTATAACACTCTCATTGTCACACAAACGAGGCACTTTGTCACAAGTGACACCGTATTCCTTTAAAGTTTGCCTCATCCATAACGATTTAGTGCATGCACTAGCGGCGGCCACATACTCGGCTTCGGCGGTGGAGAGAGAAATACAATTTTGCTTCTTAGAAGACCAACTCACCAAGGACCTACCAATGAATTGGCAAGCCCCGGAAGTTGATTTCCTATCATCTTGATCACCGGCCCAATCCAAATCCGTGAAACCCCGAAGAGTGAAAGATGAATCCCTTGGATACCACAAACCAAACCTTGGGGTATGAATCAAATATCGTAGGATTCTTTTGACCACCAACATGTGGCTATCTTTAGGAGCCGCTTGATACCTTGCACACACACCTACACTCTCAACACAATATCGGGTCTAGATGCACAAAGGTAAAGCAACGAACCTATCATGGAGCGGTAGAGCTTTTGATCCACATCTATACCCTTTGGGTTAAGTTGTAGATGGCATTTGGTATCCATAGGAGTCTTCTTCTCCTTATCATCCACCATATTGAACCTCTTGAGCATGCCTTGAATGTACTTTACTTGGCTAATGAAAGTCCCTCCTCTCAATTGCTTGATCTCAAATCAAAGGAAGAACTTCAACTCACCCATCATAGACATCTCAAACCTATCGGTCATAAGCTTTGAAAATTCATCATTAAAAGCTTTGTTAGATGAGCCAAATATAATATCATCAACATATAGTTGGCATACGAAAAGCTCCCCTTTAACCCTCTTAGTAAAAAGAGTGGGATCAATTTGCCCAACTTCAAATCCACGGTCTAACAATAACTCTCTAAGGTGCTCATACCACGCACTGGTGCTTGCTTAAGTCCATAGAGCGCCTTATCAAGCTTGTAGACATGGTTAGGGAAGTTGGGGTCCTCGAACCCCGGGGGTTGCTTAACGAACACCAACTCTTTTAAGGGACCATTGAGAAAGGCACTTTTAACATCCATTTGTTGCAATTTAAAGTTATAACGGGATGCATAAGCAAGAAGGATACAGATGGACTCAAGGCGAGCCACGGGAGCATAGGTCTCTCCAAAATCAATGCCTTCAACTTGAGAGTACCCTTGAGCCACCAATCTAGCCTTGTTCCTCACAACCATGCCATGTTCATCTTGCTTGTTCTTGAAAATCCATTTTGTGCCTATAACAAGCATGACATTCACTAGGGTGATATCCCTAGCGACTACCACCTTGCCAAAACCCAATACCTCGGATAACCACGCGGAGACAAGGATGTATTCCCGAGTTCCTCCTTGTTAAGGGAGTACGTCTCGTTGGAGGGGTGTGAGCTCGCCACAAGAGGCCTACTCAAGATGCCACAAAGGACTCACCCTATTCTCCGATGAACCGCACCCAAGGGTTTGGTTCACCTTCCACTATCGGAATCCTTCAAGGCGGAATCCGGAGCCCTTACCATGTTCTTGGGGCACACACCCACAACTTAATTGGGAGCTCCCAAATCAACAAATCTGTCACAATTACAACAAGTAGTGAGCAAGAGAATCTAGGGTAACATAATGCTAAACCTAGAAACGAGATCCCTCAAGTGAATGAGGGGGAAATGAAAAACTGCTCGGTGAAGATGTAGATCGGGGCCTTCTCCTTCAATCCTCCAAAGATCGACGAATTTGAGTGGAGGGATTGAGAGATCTAAGGAATTTGAAGTTGAGCTTTTTAGAGCATTAATGGAGGAGAGAGAGTGAAAAAGCTAGCTCTCAAAGGAGGGAGACACCCTCCTTAAATAGCCCTCCCTCCATCCAGCCATTGGAGGCACTCAGTCCCGCATCGCCGGAAGTACTGCCAGGAGGGCCGGTACTTCCGGTCTCCCTTTGAAACTTCAGTCAACGGTCTTCTGACGAAATTCCTTCAACCCGCCGCAGCGGTAGTTCCGCTGGGACCACCGGTAGTTCCGGTTAAGCGGTAGTATCGGACTAACTTCAGGTGCTACTTCCGTTGAGTCCAGTACCCAACTTTCTTAAACGGTACTGGGCTCCGGAAGTACCACCGGAAATTCCGAGCGGTAGTACCGCTGGGAGCACGGGTACTTCCGATTTAGCGGAAGTTCCGATTCTACTTCCGGTGCTATTTCTGTTGATTCCAGTACCCAGCTTCCTTAAGTGGTACTGGGCTCCGGAAGTACCACCGGAAGTTCCGAGCGGTAGTACCGCTGGTACGACCGGTACTTCCGGTAAACCCCAGAACCACCAAACTGAAGCATTTCTCGCGACGATTCTTTTAGATTTCCTGCACAGGTGAGATTCAACATTAGAGTACTTAATTGTATTGTTGTCAACATCAAAATCTCATGGGGTATCACATGTTCTTTCAGCCGGCGGCAGCGACCTCGAGCACTCCGGCTCCGGCCTTAACTGCCGCGCCTCCCATTTCCAGTTTACTCCAGCGTCGCATAGTGTCCGTGTTCCCATTATCTATCAAGATGCACTCTCCTACTGCAGGGATTCTTGAAAGGCGCGCGCAAGGCAATGGCGAGTCGAGGCAACAATGGCAATGGCAATGGCGAGGCGGCGGCCGGAACGAACCACTCCCGGTGAGTTCCACCGTTGATATTTGTGCCGACAGATACATGGTTGTGGTGGATAAAGAATGTACACCACCTACCCAATTAATTAATTATTCCCTGAGCAGTTCATCTACACAACACACCAACTGATACTTTAGCTACTAATTAAATTATTCCAGCATCCTCACTGTCTCGGTTGATTAGTTGAGATAGACTAAATTGTTTCCTTTTCATCTTAGGAATATTTAGATTTTGCATCACTAGCAGTAGCATAGATGGATGGTTCTTTGCTTTGCCTCATTCAGATTAGACCCATTCTCAAGTCAGGAGATGGACAACACAGAGTTTTGTGTGTGCTTTGTTCAACTTTTCAACTCATCTTTTCATGTCTTTTTTCCACGAAAGAGACCTACAAGATGTAGACATGTTTGAAAAATGAAGCAGCTACCCAAGAATAATCAAAGACTTAAACATGTACGGTGTCATCTCTCTTCTTATCCACATTCATTCAAGAGAAGAGCTGCTGCCTGCCCACGGAGACAACGCGCTCCCGGACGAACGACACCATCCTCTCCACCGTCGACGCATCTTTCTCCGGCATCGGCAAGCTGCTGCGTCTTGGTGCAGGCGATTTGGTTCGTTTGAGCTGGACTAATCACGCAACGAATCCCTCTCAGTCTGAGCTACTCTCGGCAGATGAATTAGCAAGACATGTATCCATCGGAAAGGTTTAATTTCTCTCTCCCTTTGCGCCCAGCTAATCTTGTTTTCCCCTTTATAAACTACACCTAGCTCAGCTTCATCCTTGTATCTCTTATTTAAGTTTTACCTCCTTTCCTTTTTGCGACTGCGTGTATCTGTCCATGCAGAGGATCCTCCTTTATACAAAAATTAATTTACCCTTAACTTTATTATCACAGGAAACTAAATTAAAGCGAGAAAGTACAAATGTGATATATCTAAGTTGCTCTCCAGGGATGAGTTAGAACAATATCCATCCATATCAAAGGTTAAGTCACGTTAATATTTCTCTGTTTTTCCACCTAGCTAACTAATGTTTTTCCTTGCTTTCCTCAACTATCTGTTCTACTTAAATTTCACATGTAATTCTGCTTCCACAGCAAAATTCAGAAAGTGATGGCATCGGTGCTTGATGCATTAGCACGCTATGTGGTGCACATGCTCGCGGAGGTAGCAACAGATGAGGTGCGGAAGATTTTGAGCGTCTCCGGCGAGATTGATAAGATGAGTGAAAAGCTTCTGGACCTCAAGAACTTCCTCGCTGATGCCGATAGGAGGAACATCACTGACGAGAGCATCCGAGAGTGGGTGGCGCAGCTCAAGCGTGCCATGTACGAAGCTACCGACATTCTCGACCTCTGCCAGCTCAAGGCCATGGAGCGGGGATCATCATCCGTAGATGCAGGGTGTTTCAATCCCTTGCTCTTTTGCATGCGGAATCCCTACCATGCTCGTGAGATCGGTACCCGCATCAAGGCTCTCAACAAGAGGCTCGACAACATCAAGGAGCGGAGCGCTGCTTTCAACTTTATCCATCTCGGGTCCTACGAGGATCGTCGTGCCTCTCCCCATGGTCATCCCAGCCGCGAGACATTGCCTGATTTCGATCGATCGGGTGTGGTTGGGGACAAGATCGAAGAAGACACAAGAGCACTTGTGGCCCGGCTCTTGCCGACGAGAACAAGAGAGGGGGCCAACAACAACATCACGGTGGTCGCCATCGTAGGTGTTGGTGGGATCGGCAAGACCACCCTTGCCCAGAAGGTCTTCAATGACGAGGCCATACAAGGTGAGTTCAGCAAAAAGATATGGTTGAGTGTCAACCAGAACTTCAGTCACACAGAGCTCCTGAGGAGGGCCATCACCGAAGCTAGAGGGGACCACAGGCCTTCTGGAGATTCAAAGGCCGCACTTCACCGAACCCTGAAGGACCTCTTGATTGGACACAAGACCTTTCTAGTAATGGATGATGTGTGGGATCATGGAGCATGGGAGGGTGTGCTCAAAATACCCCTAGTCAATGCCGTTGCTGCAAGCAGTCAAGTCCTCATCACTACTAGAGATGAAGGTGTTGCCCGAGCGATGACCGCCACTCGGCCCTACCAACATGTCGACACATTAGCGCCTGACGACGCTTGGTCATTGCTCAAGAAGCAGGTGAGTATACAATCATATAGTAATACATGATGTTACAAGCCATAGGCAAATAAATGACAAAGTTAAGCAAGATCAAACCAACGGGGACACGAGATTTTAACGTGGAAAACCCTTCCAACAAGGAAGAGAAAAAACCACGGGCGCCTGTCAGCAATATTTCACTATTTCGGGTGAGGTTACAAACCCGTCGGGATTTACAATGTGTGGCTTATCTCGTACGGCGGCTTACAAGATGTATTTATAGTGGTCCTGACCTAATCCAGGTCGGTACGATCGGTGTCTAGGGCGGTTATAACTCGCTTCGGCACAGCCTCCCGGCGAGGCCCGCTCCGTCAGAATCCAGCTGCCCTTTATATAAATTTGGATCACAATAAAATAACAAATAAATAATTTCTATCCAACTATTTATTAATAATACTACGTAAGAGATACTTATGATGCTTCAGTTTAGCATGAGCAGTTAATTAATTCTAATTCAGTGGCTTGTTCAGTTGTATGTACAACTAGCTCTTGGAAAGTAAAAGCTTGTCAATAGTTTTTTAGGGCTAATATTTACTTTGATCTTTTACACATAAAAAGTAAATAATCATAGAATGTGTGCTAAACTAGGAAATATATCACATATCCAATTCGAATTACTTTATCTATCGCATGACACACGCACTACCGGAAACAAGATATTTTTGCCAAGGTCAATCTATTGGGCACTCGTCCAAGGACAAGCTAAACTGAGTGCACACACATACCACTTGTCATAACAGGGGCGCTAGGCAAGCACAATCCTTTGCCTCTCGCGTCGTTTGTCGAATGCAGTGAGATGCTCAGTTTTTGGCCGCTGGCATCGCGGGCATGGAGGTGAGCCGTTGGAGCTGCCGTACCTGACTATGTATTTAACATATTGGTCCCTTGAGATGTCCTATGAAAGGAGCTTGCTACGTTGCTAATCTATTGATCCATTGAACTACCTGTTTCTTAGGTACACTCAAGTGAGATAGATGAAGACCACATCGATACGCTAAAGGATATTGGATTAAAAATTATAGAAAAATGTGGTGGTTTACCACTTGCTATCAAAGTAATGGGAGGACTCTTGCGTAAAAGAGGGGAGCTACGTGACGATTGGGAGCAGGTTTTGTATGATTCCAAATGGTCAATAACTAAACTTCCCCAAGAGATCAACTATGCAGTATACTTGAGCTATGAAGACATGCCTCCTTACCTGAAGCAGTGCTTTCTATATTTCCCTCTTCTTCCTAAAAGTACAACTTTTGATATGGAACAAGTCGTTGCAATGTGGATAAGCGAAGGATTTATTCATGGAAACTCTAGTGATTTAGAAGTATTGGGAAGAAGTTACTACAAGGAGTTAGTATATAGGAACCTTATAGAGCCAGATAATGAGTATTTTGATCTATGGGTTTGCAGCATGCATGATGTTGTTCGCTCATTTGCTCAATATATGACTAAAGATGAAGCTTTTATAGCTCACGGTGGAGACAATGATATTCTTACGATACTTGGTTCTCAAAAGTTTCTACGGTTGTCCATAGAAACTGACCAATCGCTTGACTGGAAATCTCTACAAGATCAGCATTCAGTGAGAACATTAATCTCCACTACCCAGATCAAGATGAATCCCGGTGATTCGTTAACTACCTTTTCTAGTCTGCGGACTGTACATATAAAGTCTGCAGATGGGGCAGCATTGGTTGAATCTCTGCATCAACTCAAGCACCTCAGGTATCTGACACTAGTAGATACTGGTATATCTGTACTTCCAGGGAGCATTGGCAAGATGAAACTATTGCAATTCCTTGACCTTGGTGGATGTGAAAATTTAGTGAATCTTCCTGATAGCATTGCGAAGCTTGCCCAACTGAGGTTACTTTCACTTGCCAACATAAGTATGATTCCTAGAGGGTTTTGTGGTCTGACAAATATGAGGAGACTAGGTGGGTTCCGAGCCCACACTGATGGTGATTGGTGCAGTCTGGATGAGTTGAGGCCTCTTTCCCAACTCACATATCTCGACTTAGTTCAACTGGAGAATGTATCTGTGCCCATGTATGCTTCTAATGCCAAGCTTTGTGAGAAGATGCGTCTTACTCATCTATTCTTGAACTGCACAAGCAGACTGGGATATGACGGGCTGGTCAAAGAGATAGAAGGGGTCTCTGAGGAGGAGCAGCAACGAATTGAGAAGGTGTTTAATGAGCTCTGCCCTCCACCCAGTGTACACAAAATATATTATCATGGGTATTTTGGCCAGCAACTCTCAAACTGGATGATGCCCACGTCAACTGTACCCCTTAGCAACTTGAAGTATCTGCTGTTTTCTGACTTGGCCTGTTGCACCCAACTTCCCAGTGGGTTGTGTCAGCTCCCCTACCTGCAGGGTCTTCTGGTTGACCGCGCTCCATGCATCAAGCGTGTTGGAACTGGATTCTTGCAAGCAGCAACAACTCCATTTCCAAGGTTAAACGAGATGATCTTAGAAGGAATGTTGGAATGGGAGGAGTGGGAGTGGGAGGAGCAAGTGCAAGCCATGCCACGTTTGGAGGAGATTAAGCTCAGCAGGTGCAAGCTGATGCGTATTCCTCCTGGCCTTGCCTCGAATGCAAAGGCTTTGAAAGTATTAAGCTTAGTAGATGTCCAGCAACTCAGCTACCTTGAGAACATTCCTTTTGTTGTTGATCTTTCACTAGTTCAATGCCCCAACCTAGAGAGGATCACTAATCTCCTAAATCTACAGAAGCTTACCATTACTGATTGCCCAAAGTTAAAGGTATTGGAAAGTATCCCTTCACTCGATAGGTTGGTCCTGGAGGATTATAACATGGAATTGCTTCCAAAATACATGCAAGATATAAAGCCGAGGAATTTGCAATTATTTTGCAGACTATGGTTGCTCTCTTTGGTAATTGTTGGGCCATCTGGCACCGAGTGGGATAAGTTTAGCCATGTGGAGCATGTCAAAGCATATGCGCCAGATGGAGACAACCAAAAGAAATGGTATATGTCGTACACAAGAAGAGACAACTTCATATTGGATTCAAATATTAGCCGCTCTCCTGTATTTGAAGGTACATATGATCAAACATATGAGCTATGTCTTAATTTTTTGTGCACTCTGTCTCCGCCGGTTTATGCATTTGTTTCATTTTATCTCCTGCCTTTCGTTTCCTTTGATTTATATGTTGCATGATGACTGAATATATGACATAGCTTTTTTTCACATGATTACGAGTCGTTTGAGATGACATTAAAACAATGTGCTAGTTTGAGAACGCTGACCTGCCAGTTTATAAGTTTGTTTCATTTTATCTCGTGCCTTTCATCCATGTGTGCTGATGACTGCATATATTTTGTACTACTCCCTCTGTTCACTTTTATTTGGCATGGTAGATATTTCAGTTTGATCTACACTCATATCGAAATGAGTGTATCTATACATATTTAGTGTGTAGATTCATTCATTTTAATATGTGTAGACCAAACTGAAATATCTACCATGCCTCATAAAAAAGTCAACGGAGGGAGTATTTTTTGTTTCACATGACAACTTCATTTCAGATAACATGGTTGTACAGGACATGCAACTTAATTTTCAGCCACAACACTAGCTATACGTCTGAGTTGTTAGTTGGCTACTCTAATTCTCGGTTGCAGCCACTCATGTTGCTAGATAGGTAGCATTTATGTTTTCCTTGTTCGGTTAGGTTGCCTAGACTTGCCAAGTCTAGAGCAATATGTTAACTCTTTCCATGCAAATATGAGGATTTTTAACCAGGTTTTATCTTTCTTGGCGTGCAGAGGCCTTATCATCTTCTATGGAGGGCACACAAGGATTTGAATGTGTGTATAAAATGAGGAGAAGTACTTTCAGTTACATCTGCAGCTTGGTGAGGGTGTCGTTTTTGGAAGACATGATGGTAAGGCATCATACCTTTGTTGATGGGAGAGTCTTGTCTTTACAAGATCGTGTAGCTGTCGCTCTAAGAGTCCTGAGCTCTAGTGAGCCACCGGAGATGGTAGGATCATCTATTGGTGTGGACGAGTCAACTGCCTCGCTGGTAACTCAAGTGTTTGTTAAGGCTTTGAATGGCGGAATACACAATGAACATGTACGGTGGCCATTCTCCTCCAGCGAAATGGAGAAGATCAAGCTGAAGTTTGACAGGATACATGATCTGCCAAACTGTTGCGGTGTTCTACATACAGCTCACATAAAATTTGGATCAAAAAGTCATGACCATGAGGCTAATGCCGGCATTCTATTGCAACTAGTCGTTGGTCTAGATATGAGGTTCACGGACATCTGGTGGGCGACAGCAGATTGCATGAACCAATTTAGTACTTTGCGGGACTCTGATCTCTTCAAGGATTGCGAAAAGGGCGTGATACTAAACTGCAGCAAGATGAAGGTGTCATACGGTGGTGGATCAGAAGTCGGGGAATACATCATTGGTGATGCAGGATATCCTCTTCGCCCCTGGCTCCTCACACCTTACCAGTTGGAGAATGACCTCTCAGACTCAGACTATAAAAAAGAGTTCAACAAGAGACACTCAGCAGCTACAGAAGACGTCATGATGAGGGCACTGGCAAGGATGATAGATACGTGGAAGTGCCTGCAGGGAGAAGGCTGGCGTCCCAGTAATGTAGATGAAATGTACAACACAGTCGGCACTTGCTGCCTAATGCATAACATAGTGATAGACATGGAAGAGGATGAAGAGGGTGCAGCCATGGCGAGGGTATACAATCCAAGTTACCACAAACAAGTTCGGGAGTTAGCAGACGAGGATGCCGTGATGATGAGGGATGCACTGGCCCAGCACATGATCGAAACTGGAGGTAAATTAACACACAACGCTTAAATAGGTTGGTCTAAAACGCTCTGTCTTGTTACTTTATTTTTTACCTCAGTATTGATTTGTTCCATCTTATTTTCACCTGTTTGGTTAGTGCACACAACGGCCGAAGTATCCACAGCTGCATCTGGTTCAGGAGATGAAAAGAAGGAGGACCAAGAAGCACGTCGACGGCAAAGAGTGAATCGAGGAAAGGAGAGAGTGCATGATTGTTAGCTAGTCAGGAACAGATCAGATCTTCCTCTGCACTGAATTTGGTAAATTTATTTTCCCGTTCTTCTTGTTAGTTCCTTGTGTAATTGGCCATTCATTCTTCAGAGAATTAGTTTAGTTTTTGGCTAAAAAAAGAATTAGTTTAGCAACTGAGGTGTGTGCATACTCATCTGTCTCATAAACTCTAAATCTTCATGTGAGCAGGTCGAAGGTCAACCAGCCGGCTAAGATTGTTGATATTCATCCCGCTGCTTGATTACAGCAGATCAAATTGCATGAAATCAGTGAATGCCTGTCGGTCAACAAGAGCTGAAGCGATCCTACGGCCTGAAGTAAAATTAAGATTCGAAAATTTGATTCTATATGTTTGGCAAAACAAGTGTTGTGTATTGAGATTATTGTGTATAAGCTTTTTATGCGCTCAGATAACAACAATGTAGTGGGCATGGAGATTGTTTGTGATCTCTGTTCTTCAGTGGCTATAAGAATGTGCAGTTAGTGAGCCGGTATTTTTTTTTGTACTGACAGCTCAACTGGTTTGACACTTGAATGTTCAGAGTTTTTTACCTTGTCAAGTGATTGTAAAGGAGAACAGAGATGGCTGCCCAGGAATGGCAGTGGGGCCGCGGCCGTGGGGCGCTGGCTGACAGGAATTAATGGCCTGCCCGTCGCGTTCAGCTATCTTTGGGCTCAACGAGGCGCGGCAGTGGAGGTGCTCCAGGAGGGAGTAGGCCAGATTCCGGCGTCCGGAGGCGGCGGCGGCGGCAAAGGGGAGTTTGATCTGGTGTATTTGCAACCTGAATCGTGTAGAGATGTATCTACTCTTTCGGCCAGCAGCTTTTCCGGTGTTGGAGACAAATGGCAGTAACCTTGGGCTGATGGGCAGTGATCTACACCGGCCATAAGGGAAAGTACATCTCCACAATGTGACATGATTATTATTTTTCTTGTTTGCTTCCCTTGATGTACATTCATGTTATTTGGATGATATAAGCTGCTGATAGATTTGCTTGTGATTTGTCCATGCATGTGCTGGCTATGCTAGGCTAGCTACTGGTTGATGTATTTATGTGATGATGATTCTTGTCTCATCCAGATGTTTTGCAACTGAATTTGGATAGGTGATTGATCTAAGTGACAAGAGAGTTTGACTGCCAAGGAATGGCTAACTGTATGCACGTCCCTATGTAAACAGGTCGATCCTAACAATAACGTTGCAAATATTGGTGCCGCTATGCTACGCATTCAAGTGAGCACAAAGTAAAGTAGTTTGACAATGTTACAAAATGTGAGTGGTTTGATTATTCTTTTGACCATCGATTTTGCAGTTTGTAAATCTCACACCCGATATCCAATTTGTAGAGCCCAATTCCATACGGAAGCTCGTTTAACTTTGAGTGGCATCAGTAGTGGTGCAAAACATTGCAGATTCTCCGATTCATACCACAGCCAGCAGAGCTCCGAGAACAACAATCCATGTCTAATGTCTCCTGGAATCAGGAAGAATGGTGACTCGTCTCCCAGACCCCCAGCTCTTAATTGGCAATTTGCACCACTAACCTGCTAGTTTCTGAGATCTGATTCCGATGGCATTGTTTTTGTTAGCACTGCCTAGTTAGCAATAGCATCAAATCCCTATCTATTGGAGTAGCATCAGCCGAAGCATTATCAGTTAGCTCTTAGCTGTAGTAGTGACATTAGATAGTCTGTCAAATTAGCACTTGATTCATCTTATCCATGAAAATAAAATAGAAGCTTCCTTGAAAGACACATGAGCTGCTAGTACAGACTAGTTAATACATCTTCTCAAGTCCTGCCTAGAAACTCTGTGCACATTAGTATTTGGACTTTGTTGTTCAGTATGAACGTTTTCGCTGATCTGTGATGCTGTGTTATCATTGGTGACACAGCAGGAACCTGTAGCCAGACCTGGCGAGGGTCCTGGATTGCTTCGCCTTGTCTGCTGAGGCTAATAGTTGGCAAATTTGTTGGGTGTGTTCTGGTGTATTGATACAAGACCTGATGATCTCCACTCAAATTTGAGTATAACTGAAGCTGTTTTTCATGACAAGTTGATGTTTGTATGCATCAAGTTTATATGCTCAGTATGCCAGCACATCCAGGAATTTAGCAGAAATATTACAGATGAACTCATCAGAAGTATCTTAATAAATGAAGTCACCCATTCGCTTAAGCAGAGAAAAGCTAGAATGGTTGGCAAATGTGTATTAATCATGGAAGAGAAGGTTTGTGGAATTTATGTGCAGTACAAAACCTGACGCTCTCAAGCCTTAACGTACATCTGAGTACATTGATATGAAACCTGATGCTCTGAAATTTGATGAGAACTCTATTTTCTTGCATGCGTCAGGTTTGTATGATATGCATCATAAACGGACAGATTGGCTGGTTGTATGCATCAGGTTTTATGGAATGGAGACCATCTATTTGCAGAGTGCCATGAGAAGCACATAAGTAACCAAATCATGCATTTACAGGTGAACTCATGGGAAGTATCTTAATACAAAAATCAACTCACCCATTCACTCATGCATAGAAAATCTAGTAATCAGGTGCAGATAGACCATCTGGATTAATGACATGGATAAAAAGGAGATGCTGGTCTAGCTAATCTAGCAACATAAACAATGGTGCTGAGTCTTAGACGTCATTGTTGGACAAAGTCAAGTTGCCAATAACATAACCGGCTTACATACATATGCTTAATGCGGACATACATCAAACTACACGATGACTAATTTCTGATGATGATAATAATACCAAGGTCCAAGTAGTACATCTAGCTAGCATATTTGCAGCACCGTCGTCTTCATCATCCCCCATCCAACTAAGATGTTATGGCCCAAGAAGATCACAGAAGGAAACCAGTTCAGATCTGCAGACAGAATTTAGTTAAGAATTTTGAAGCAGCTGCTGCGGATGCAACAGAAATCTTTACTATCCCAGTTTCTTAGTAAGGAGGCAGGTGCCAAAGTGCAATAGCTTAAGAATAAAGGCGCATTATTTGTGCTTTCCAAAAAAGCCACAGAGCATCTTATTGCAGTTTGGAAGCAATATACACAAAAATTAGCAGAACGAAAATCAATGTGCTTGAAAACACAACATAGTAAAAACAATGAGCACTCGTAAATGGAAGATTCAAGGCCATCAAACATCAACTTACTCATAAATGAACTCTATCTGCATGTTTTCAAGCACGGAACATGTATAAAATAAAAGAGTACTCATGAATACAAGACTCAAGGCAATCAAACATGAGCTTGCTGGTCAAGGAACATTCTTATTTTGAACATAGTTAGTTAACTCGAGTGAATGATGTGTAAAAATACCAAGCATGACTAAAGATGTACTATCTGAAGTTCCAAGCCTGAAATCCATTTTCTCTCCTAAGATATATGGAACAATACAAGAATTAGCTTTCAAAACCAGCATGGAATTCTTTTCTTTATTAACCTTCCCAATCACATAAAAATTTTGAACATGCAAACCAATAACTGACTACCTTCCCTATCTAGTTTGACAAGGTTGTCAGCTTCAATATACCAACAATTAATTTCTACAGAACAATGCAATTAGGACCAACAAAGCATGCAGTGACGGTAACATAAAACAGAATAATTATGCTACGCCTAAAACTTCATAGGAGCGATTGGCAAAAGTCACAGAGCCGTCTTATTGAAGTTTGGAAGCAACACACACAAAAATTAGCGGACAGCCTAACATGTGATGCCTGAAAACACGACATGGTAAATAAAGAGTGCCATTAACATAAACCTCAAGGCCTTCACATACTGAGCATGACTAACGATGTACCACATGAAGTTGCAAACCAGAAAGCCATTTGTTCTACTAAGAATGTAACAATAATATAATTAGCTTTACAAGCTAGTATGAAATCCTTTACTTTATTAACCTTCCCAATCACAGTCTGTTGACTGCGTTTCTTGGCTAGTTTGACAAGGTTGTTAGTCTCTCTATACCAATAATTAACCAACCTCAACACAACAATTCAATTAGGACCAAAAAAGCAATCAACTAGTGGTAACAGTTCTCAAACAAAAAAACTAGTAGTAACATGAAACAAAATAATTAAAAGCTTTGCTAGCACTTCACGTGAGAGATTTAATCCAATTTCCAACAAAAGAAGCAGTCATTTTTTACATATAAGAATGACAGCTAGCAAGCTTACCCTTTGATCAGTTAGATGGTTCTGATAGCAATGGTGGGAAGCTAAAGTAGGGGACTGCATATTTGGGATTGAACAAGAGCTCCTTCTTGCGTAACAATCAACTTTCCGATAATTAATGCCTTCTGGAGCGCCTCGAAAGAACAAGAATCCCTCGGCTGCACCCACATTGGAAATGGAGTAGTCCTCATACTGGCCAGGCAGCGGTATGATCTTCTCCAACTTCCATTCATGTGAATCATTGAGCAGAGATGTGTGGTGGAGAGTAAAGGAGCCGTCTTGATGGACAAGAGAAATCATCTCAATAGCTCCTTCTCTGCCCAGAACAACAGCACTTAGACGCCGCCGACTGTCAATGCTCAGGTCATGAGGCAGATCTCTGAGATACACATGGTAGCCGGTGAGAAGGTGGACATACGAAAACCTCATGCTGCACGTGTCCAGCACAACCAGGTAGTCGCTCCCCTCCCAAGGTTCTGTCCAGTAGAAGCAGCCACGCACACAGTCGAAGCAGGACAAGGCACCGTGCCGAGGAATCAGGATGGGAAATGTGGCCATGCGCCATTCCCTGGTTGTGGGAGTAGAAATGAAGACAAAGAGGGCGAGCTTGGTCTGGTATCTTGCCATGCATATCACCTTGAAGGACTCGTCGTCCTCGGCGGCGGGAGCGAGCATGGGCACGAACTCGAAGAGGCGCTCCTCCGGCCAGGCGGCGAAGTCCTCGGGTATGGTGGGGAGCAGCTCGTGTCTGTGGGACAAGGGGTCGCAGACGGCGAGGTGGAAGTCGGCTGCGTTGCAGCGCTCCCGTTTCTTCCACGCGGAGCGGGCATTTGCGTCGGCGGCGCCGTAGCCGGTGAGCTCGGTGCAGTCCATGAGGACGCTCACGTCGGAGCCGTCCTCGGGGTTGCCCCACATGTAGACGGTGCGAAGGTAGAGGGAGACCCAGTCGAGGAGGACGCGGCCGTCGCGGGCGTCGCGGGGGCGCCAGCGGGGAAGATCGGTGCCTTCCGGCTCCGGCGCGAGCCCGACGGGGATGTTGGTAGCTGAATAGGATGCTGAAGAGAAGTAGGAAGCAGAGGAGACGACGGGCGGGACGAAGGAGAAATCCTCGGCGCAGGGGGCGAGGGCGCCGGCGAGCGGCGCGGAGGGGTGCGGCGCCTCGGCGGGACGGAATCCGGCCGCGCCCATTAAGCCGAGGAGAGGAGGCCGGTGCAGAGCGCAGAAGCGGCGGCGGAAGGCGCGGCCTTTGATGAGGCGGCGGAAGGAGGTGCAGGCGGTGGCGGCCCGGGCGAGCGCGGCCACGGTGGGCAGGCGGAGGAAGATCTCGACGAGGAGATCCTCGGGGATGGTCGCCGGCGCCGGCGAGGCCATGGCCGCCGGGGTGGAGCAAGGGGATCGGGGGCTAGGGTTGGGGATTTCTTCCGGGAGTAAGTGACGGACCAGTGGGAGAGTGGAGGAGGGGATCTGGTCCAGGAAATGGCCGATTTTTATGCGTGTGCAAGATTATTATGGTGCATTGTTGTTGTTGAGCAATGGACTTTCCTTGTATTCTTTTGTCTTTTGCAATTTCTGTTAATCGGGAGCCTTTTAATTGTTGCATTGCTTTTGTGTATGAATGAATTTCTTCAGCTATAATCATTTTGCACCTAGAGCATATTCTCGTGTTTGGTTGGAGAAGGAACCGGAACCGACAAAATCTCCAAAAAAGAGAATATATCCCTAAATCGTAGGAATCACAAGGTTCATGGTAACCCGCTTTCTTATGCTGATGCTATCACATGTATTTTGGTCAAAATTGCTTTCCTATAAAAACTTTTTTATACTAGGTAAAAGATTACCATTTTCATTAATTAAGAAGATGTGAGTTGAAAGCGACCAGAAACCAGCCAAAACCGGAATAACGACCTTCTCGACCGTCATGGACTACCAACACAAGTTGCACAAGCACTACCGAAAATAAGGGTCGGCGTCAGGTTGTCCATGTCATCATCACTCTTCAGCGATTTTGATTTCACCGACTCCGACCACCTACGAAGATCTCTCTAAGACGGTCAGGTGAAGCTCACACCGATCTATGCCAAAACATAGGACTCTTCGCGTAGAAGACTCATAGCGCCGATTATGAAGAGTAGCTCCGGAGAGGGGATAAGAAGGACCCACGCAGACGAAGGTCATCGCGACCGGATAACCCCATGCAGGTTATTGTACTTCGCCTACAACAACTCCGACTTAACCGCAGGAGAACTCCAACAATAATACGAGTCGTGTATGGCGGAACAAGAAGCCGTCTAAAGGTCTTGGCGCAACAAACCCATCACTAACCACCGCCGTCTTTGCCGCACAAGCCAACATGCGAAAACCTTACATCGCTAGTTAGCCATGAGGTGGAGGAGCTGGAGGGCATCTGCGAACGGTTCCTGCTGTTGGCGGGTAGTTCAATGCTCCTACTGGTGGGGAGGTGGGGAAGGCGATGACGACCACGACAACGGATGGCTGGAGCTTCTGACAGTGTGGTGGAGAAGGCCAATGATAGTGTCGGCGGAGAGGTGGGACAGGGAAGGCGACGACGCCCGCGGACGGCTGCAACTTCTGACGGGGTGATGGAGAACACTGACGACTACGTTCGCGGCTGGTTGTTTCTGCTGGCGGAGAGTTCGGGGAGGAAAAGACAACCGATTTGTGGTAGTCGGCGACGGATTGGATGTGGAGATAAATTGTGCGAGAGAGTGATCACACGGAGAGGAGAGATACTGGCAGTTGGTGCTAGTTGTGTTTGGTTCAGCTTTCTCAACCAGCTTCTGATGTATAAAAGTTAAAAGCTAACCAAAAAGGGGTTTTAGTCTTTTATTCCACATAGAAGGCTGATTCTCCTAGTGTGTTTTTCAAAGCAGCTCCTCCCTTACTTTTGCTGCGGTGAAAATCAATAATCCGTGAATATTACCCACCACTTGCACACATAAGTGAAAATACCAGTTTGTTTCTATTTTTTGGAGTTCGCCTTTTTGTCACGCGACTAAACGAACGAGAGGAGATCGACGATGATCTTGGGGTTATTAAAATTCATAGTTTCGCACTTGTTTCAGCAAACAACTTTTAGTTTTGTCATAGTTTTCACCTCACAGCTCATAGTTCACAATAGCTTTGTAGAAAGCAGCTTCCTGGTCCCGGTCCAAAAGAAAACATATACATGAATTTTCTTCAAAACTAGTGCTGAAAATTCACATCTAAGTAGGCGGCCTCTCTTTGTCTGATTCCTAGTGAGAGATATGCGGGCCACGTGGGCGGCATGGATTTTCAACGCAACCAGCTTAAGGGCATGTACAATGTTTGATAAGACAGTCCTATCATAAACCCGCCAAGTATTATAGATATGACAATAAAACATGTTGTACAATGGTTTTTTCTTAGTCTTATCTGTAATAACCAGGTAAGACACCACACCATTTACTTTTTAAAAATTGACTTATTGATGTATGATTTCTTGCTCCCAATGGCAGTACCAACTCAGTAAAAGTAAACAGACATGCAGTTGGGATCAGGACATTATCAACTACTCCAGGCCAAGCTCTGATCCGTATATTAGGTGCTTTGCAAAATAAACAAAATGCACCTTACCAAAACAGGTCTTATCTTAGTGGCTGGTTGACTAGTATGTAAGCATGTTAAACCAATAAAAGGACACCCAGGTTGTATCATATAGGTGTCAACAAATTCTGATCTATTATATAGGTGCTTTGCAAGAAAGGAATCGCAACCCACCTACAGAATCATGAATGTTTTGATTGGATATACAGTCCACGAGCAATACAACCCAAGCACGCGAATTTTGGTTTCGCAAACAAGGGGACTTCAGCTTTGACGACTTGCACGACAACAGCTCGTTGTACTACTCCAGCGACTAAAACTGGTTGAATATACGTGGCTCGTCCATTACCTGCACGACAACAGAACAAGACAGATTCAGCTCCACGGCACAAGAAACTAATACTCATCAACACACATAAATATGCTAATGGTGCACAGTTAGCTTGTGGCTGGCAAACATTAGGTGATCCATAGATGACACCTGAGTACATGACCTCTGAGGTACAGATGTCTAATGGTGCAGAACACCAATTAATAGAAAGCTGGGAACCATAAGCTAGCTACAGCCAGTGACTTGACTACAGACAAAATGAACCTCCTTACGACTTGCAGAAAATGGCTTTAACCTTCAGGAAAATTGCATTACGAGAGGGAAAAGGAAAATGATGCACTCTTATGAATGATCAAAGTAAGCAACTAGTTACATAAATGCATAATCAAAATTTTCATTTCCAGGAAGAGCACCAGCATAAAACTCCATTTGAATATAAATTCAAGAAAGAGGAAGTTGTTGGTGAGCACCGAAAGGTGTTCACTTCTCACAGCAACTAGTTTATTTTCACTAGTTCACTACATGGACTGGAATTTGTATCTCAAACAAGTAAAACACAATGAATTCCACAACTTAGGTAGGCACATGGAAGCAGACAAGGAACATTTCTTTGTTGATTACAGTAGTAGCTAACAATTGATTTGCAAGCATGGGGAACTAGGGTGGACCAGAACTAACAGGAAAAGTAAAGGGTGGACCTTTCATGTGGTCGACGTCTCACTCCTGGTCGGGCTCCAGGGTTGCAAGCACTTGTCGCTATGCGCCGTCATCCAGGCCCAGCTGTGGTCGCTCCACTTCCCGGACAGCGGCTGAGCGAGCTCCACTAGGCCCTGTTGCTGCTGGTGACTGGCTGGGGAGGGACTAGGTGAAAGTGCATGGTTGCTCCCATGCATGGTTTTGGTAATTAATGACAATCTCTATGGACTAATATGTGTATTAAGCTATATTTGTAGGTGTGTCCATATGCTTTGCTTGATCTCCATATGTTGGAATCAAGGCTAAGGAAAGAAGAAGATTATATGTTGATCAAGGCTATGTGCAAGTTGATCAACACACAAGGCTAGTAATGTACCATGAGGGATCATGTGATCTCATGGTATGGTAAGAACTCGTCAATATAGCCTTGTGAACTAACCCATGATCTATGTGCTTGGTATATCTATGTTGGGTTAGGTGTCTTGTCATGAGCTTGCATCAAAAGGAAGATCTCGTGTAGCTCATGAAGGACGGTGTTAAATGGTGTGGTTCAAGTTCAAGATGATCAACAAGAAGATGTCATATGCTTGGATCTTGCCAACCATTTGAAGATAAAGGTCAAGTTAAGATTTGTCTATGTGGTGCTTCTCCTATCTTGGTGTATGGGTGAGCATCATGTGGATCTTCACCAAGCTAAGCGCAATCAAGAAAGGTGGTGCGTCTTGAGGAGATGAAGATCATCTTCGTCGACTTCAAGTGGATTAATGCGCAAGGCAAAGGTATGATCTTGATAGGGTTTCTATTTTACCGGTCTCATGATGTTTAGTGAGATACCGGGTTATAGGATAGATGACCGTACTATCAAGAGGGGCTCTTGACCGGATATTGTGATCGTATCGTCGTAGAGAGCACAAACCTTTGCATCCATGCAATCATCTTTATTGGTTCTTTTTTGGCTTTTATCCATGTGAGAATTTAGAGCTTGTGTTCATCTCCATACCAAGTTCTAGTTCATCAAAAACGGTTTTCATGAATATCTTCTTGCATTTTTTATCTTGGAGGTTTTTCCGGGTTGTCTCTTCTAAGAGAGGTCAAATTCTCTCCTTATGATTTCCTCCTCATATGATGGAAAATGATGTTTCTCTGCATGATCTTGTAGATCTTTTCGTTGTGAGTCCAACGAGCCCAAGATCATTGAAAAGGAGTCCGGATGCAAAAGATATGCCCGTATTCGTTTTGCTCTTCCTGCAGTTTTTCTGAGGGGCGGAAATTCCGGCCCCCGGAAGTTTCGGCCCTGGCACCGGAATATTCGGCCCATATTTTCATCTGAGCTTTTTTGGCTAAGTCTTTTTGGCTTTTCTCTCTGGAGGGGGTCCGGAATTTTGCCCCGGAAGTTTCCTCGGAAATTTCCGGTCTTTGGTCCGAAATATCAGGCCCAAGGAAAATTTGGCTAAGTCATTTTCGCGTTTTCTCTCGGGTGGGGGTCCGAAACTTTGCACCGAAGGTTTGCTCCGGAAATTTCCGGGGCACCGGAAGTTCCGGCCCTTAAACCTGGAATTTCCGGCCCTGCGCTGCTCCAACGGCTAGTTTTTGGGGGGAGGCTATAAATAGCCGCCTTCTTCCCCAAGGGCTGGCTGCTCACTCTTTGCTCAGCTCTCTTTCTCTCTCCTCCATTTTTGCAAACTTGTGAGCTTGATTCCTCTCAATCCCTCCAATGATTCTTGCCCAAACTTAGGGATTCAAGAGAGGAGATCTAGATCTACCACTCCACCAATCAAATTCTCCTCTCAGTGAGGGGAACTTAGTGGATCTAGATTTGGGGTTGCTTTGTGCTCATCCCCTTTGTTCTTCCCCTCTTATTCCCCCCAAAGCATTTGTTGCTTGGTTGGAATTTGGGAGTGAAGGACTTGAGCACTTTGTGTGTTCTTGCCTCTTGCATTAGTTGCATTGGGTTGCTCTCTCCACGGTGATACGTGAAGATCGAAGTTGAGAAGCTTGTTACTCTTGGGTGCATTGTGTTCCCAAGAGCTTGTTGCCTCTTGGGTGCATTGTGTACCCTAGACGGTTGGAGGTGCCGCGAAGACTTCGAGTTGTGAATCTTCGGCACGAGTTTGGGAGCCCTCAATTGAGTTGTGGGTGTGTGCCCCAAGAAAAGTTGTTATGGGCTCTGAAATCCGCCTCGAAGGATTCCGATAGTGGAAGGTGAACCAATCCCTTGGGTGAGGTTCATCGGAGAATAGGGTGAGGCCTTTGTGGCATCTTGAGTAGGCCTCTTGTGGCGAGCTCACACCCCTCCAACAAAACGTACTCCCTTAACAAGGAGGAACTCGGGAATACATCCTCGTCTCCGCATGCCTCGGTTATTTCTATACCCGAGCTTTTACTTATGCAATTTACATTGTGATAGCCTTCGTGCTTAAAGTTTATATCTTGCTATCCCTTGTGGCTTAAATTGCTTAGCATAAGTTGTTGGTGCACATAGGTGAGCCTAGTAATTAGGTTGTTGGCTTGTTAATTTAAACACATAGTTTTATTCCGTAATTATCATGCCCCTAATTAGAAAAAGTGTTAATCGTCTATTCACCCCCCTCTAGGCGACATCCTAGGCATCGTTTGTTCTTTCAATTGGTATCAGAGCCAGGTTTCTCTTGTTTGGCTTTACCGCCTAGAGAGTAAAGATGTCGTCTAGGGATTTAGTGCACAATTCCATGTTTAGATTCAATGGCACTAATTTTAATGTTTGGAAAACTCATATGCTTAGTCACTTACGGGTCTTGGACCCCAATATTGAGCGTATCTTAGATATAGGTTTTTCTCCTCCAAAGGATTACGAAAGTACGACTTTAGAGGATGAGAAAAACTTATATCTAGATGCTCTAGCTTCTAATAAGTTTTGCAAATTTATGAGTGTTGTAGTTTTCGAGTCAATCTTGCCTCTCCGGGATGCTCATGAGCTTTGGACCAAGCTTCAAGAAAAATATGGAGTGTCCAACTCTATTGAGGATGATTGTTCTCCCTCCACCTCCGGCCGTGACGAATTCTCGTCTTCATCTACTTCACCAAAATGTGGTAAGCCACAAACTAATGTGATGGTGAGTAGTGATGGGTTTTGCAATTTGGATAGTGAGCTCATTGTTGATGATCATTCATCTCTATCTTGTTGCAATGCTTCATCTTTGGACCTAAACACACATAGCACTATAAATGATTTACATGCTAGTGTTGACAGTCCTTGCATATCATCAAAAAATTACTTGGATAAATCTCTTTATGATATGCTTGCTTTATCTTCTTGCCATGATAAAAATGCTTGTGTTCCCTCTAAATCTTGCATAGATAATAATGTAGAGGAAACCCAATTTACTATGCAACAAGATGTGAACTTGAGTAGTTCAAAAATTAATTGTTCCTCTTCATCCACCTCTCATTTCCTTATGGCTAAAACATCTTCTAGCAATGATAATGAGAATGATAATAATGATGAAAAAGATGATGAGGAAAATAATGATTCTCTCCTTCATGATAAAGGCATAATGATTCTTAAGGCTCTTTCAAAAAATAAAAATGCTTGTGACAACCTCTATGAAATCATGAGCACCCTTGTTGAGCGTGGGGAAACTATTGAGGCTTTGGAAGCTAGCCTTGAAGAAAAGGGTAAGATTGAAAGAGATGATGCTATGGAGAAGGCATCTTTAGAGGATGCTCTTGAGAAAGAGCAAGATACTCGGGCTTCTCTTGAGGAGAAACTAGAAAATATTGTGGAGTCTCACAATGATATAATTGCTAAAATCATTAAAGAACGTGACCATGCTCATGCTAAATATAAAGTCACGAAAAAGGAAAATGCTAGATTAAGTGAAGAGCTTGCCAAGTTTTCTTCCTCTATTCATAATGTCAATGATGCTTGTGCTACTAACTCCATTCCTTGTGAAGCATCTACCTTGAAGGAGAATGTTGAGCTAAGGGCTCAACTTGAGTTGCTAACTAGCAAGTATAGGGAGTTGGAAGAAAGTCATAAAAATCTATCTAGCTCTAATGATGATCTTCTAGCATCCTATGCTAGTCTAAAGTTAGCTCATGAGGCCATCACTACAAAGGTAACATCTAGTGAGCCTCATGTGGATAATAGCACAACCGTAACTAAAAATGCTATATTGCCATGTGCTAGTCCTAGTAATTCATCCACTAAAAATGTTGCTACATCTTATGATGAATTACTTGCTTTGCCTTGTTGTCATAACAATGAAGCCTCTACTTCCTCTAGTGCATTTGTTGCCACTAGTCATGTAGAGGAAATAAAAGACCTCAAGGCCCAAGTCACTTCTTTGAAGAATGACTTGGAGAAGCGTCATGAAGGGAAGCGTGCACTTGACAACATGTTGAGTGTGCAACAATCCCCTAATGACAAGAGTGGACTTGGATTCAACTCCAACAACAAGACCAAGTCCAAGGTTGAGAAGAAGAAGAAGGGCCAAGTTCAAGTCAAGAATCCGGCCAAGATCACTTGCTTCAAGTGCAAGATTGAAGGGCACCATGTGAGGGATTGCCCAATGAAGAAGAAGCCTCTTAGTGAGAAGCAACTAGGGAATCGGCCTCTTGTTCAATCTCGTGCTCAACCACAAGTTGAACAACGGCCACCTCCTAAGAAGATTCAAGTCAACGCTCCTCTAGTTGAGGAGCCTATTAAGAAGAAAGAGAAGAGTCGATGTTGCTACCTTTGCCGTGGCAAAGGTCATCTTGCTTCTTCATGCACTAACGGTACCTCATCCAACCCTATCATAATTGATGATGATTATTCTCTTGGGAAGGATAGAGTTGGCAATGTGTTTGCCAAGTATGTGGGAGCTCAAAGTGGTGTCAAGAAAAGCACCATTTGGGTTCCCAAGCCTATTGTGACTAACCTCTTAGGACCCAACTTGGTTGGGGACCAACAAGCTCAAACTTGATCAATAGGTTGTGGTAGAGGATATTGGTGACTCGGCTACTTTTGAAGAATTAAGGGATCTTCATGGTTTTATTTCATCAAGCCAAGTCAATTGGATTGTCACACATCTATCTCATATCCAATGGTTCCTCCTTGCGGTAACTTGTATTTAATTTATTTATACATTGAAAGTTGCTTGCTCCCTTGCATGTGTTAGTTTTGTTCCTAGCATGTGCTTGTATATGATATGCTTCTCTCCTACTTGTCTTGTTATTTCAAGGTTGTGTATGATAGTTGTATATCATGTATGTGTAACTTTGTGTTGAGCTTTATTGGATCTTGTGTGGATTTTATTTGGCTCTTTGAGATATTAATGGACTATCCCATTTTGGGGGAGTGATATGCTTTGTGCATTTCACAAACCTAAAAATGTGTGTACATGAGGCACACCACCTAGTATTGATATTTCAATATTATCTAGTTACTATGTGTTATGTCATATTCATGATAAATTCAATTTCTACAATGTCCATTAATTTCTCTAGTTGGTTTTATTTGCCTCTTTCTTTTAAAAATAAAATGAATTATCACATTATGGGGGAGTAATAAGCTATGTGCATATTACAATCCCATAAAAATGTGAACATTTGAGGTTTGCCACTTAGATTTGATCTTATGAGTTATCTTATTCCTATGTGGCATGTTTGCTCGAACAAGTTCCCAATTTCCTTTGTGGTTGTCTTTTGGCTCTTGTTTGGGTGAGTTTGCTTGGTGTGGTTTTTCTCTAATATGCATTCCATATATTTTGTGAGAAACCATTTGTTTCATCTCATTTTAACCATGGCTATGCCGGTTGGTTCGAATAATTGAAACTACCAACAAACCTTTTCAAAATATGGCGTTTAAATTCTTACCTCTTGCCATATGCTTTTTGTTGTGAAGTTGGTCTTGATCATCATTCCTATATACCACCGAGAGATATCTCTATATACTCCTTGTCTTGACAAGTGATACTAGTAATTGTGGTGGATTGTGTAGACCATCTTCGCATTGGCTCTTGCGTTAAAATTGACTTATTTATTGCCTTCTTTGCCTCTTGCAAGGATCCTAATTTTCATTTGGTAGTGTTTAGTGTTGTAAATAAAATATGGAGAGTAATGATCCCTTGTGCGTGCATTTTGTATTCAAATGCAAATACATAAGATAATGCATGAATCTTGGGGGAGAATTCCTTTTATTTAGAACACTATCCCATCTATCAATATTTCATCCTTTCAATTGGCATTTGATTCTTTATCATGTTTTGATACCTTCAATTGGTATTAATTGGAACTTAATATCTCCTCCATAGATATTTGTTCCGATTGATATTTATTGTGGGAGTCTTGATACCTTTTTGCTTTATTTTACTTTACTTGATTTCGGTCAAGTATCACCCTCTTCTTGGTATCTTTTCTCCTAGTTGATATTTTTGTTTTAATTGGTACCATATTTTCAGTTGGTGTCTTATCGATCATTTGTTGTGTTGATTTGATTCCTCTTGATATCACACTTCATGTGTTGATGTGTTCTGGAATCAATCATTTGTTGATTTGATTTTTCCTCAATCATTTGTTGATTTGGATTTTGATATAATTTGGACAACCTTTTGTGTCACACTTTGGTGTGCCCACCTCTTGGTTTACTTTGTGTTTTCGTCCAAATTATATCTCGTTTGGTTCTTGTAAGTCTATGCATGCATATTTTCTAGTATATATATTGTATGGCATGCTAGTCTTTCTAGTTCCAATATATAGGGGATACTCCACCGAATCCTAAATCGGCTAAGATGTGTATGAAATTCAATTTCACATCTATATGCACATATTTGTGTGGAGTGTTTCCTATATATTGTAGTTTATCTAACTACTATGGGACCCAGTGTGTTTGGGAACCATGTTGTGCTTTAATTATGTTTTAGGTACAATGGATATGCATTGGATGCTTGCCTCATTCATAAGGAAGGTGTTCTCACCATGTGATCTTAGGAATCAAGCTTTGATGGCTAACAAAGAATCATCTTCTTCATCACCAATGTCATATCGGTAACAAGTATCTATCTCATGCATACCTTTTTAGTATCCAACGTTGTGTATGTTGTCTCTTGGCATGAAAGCTTTTATATGCAATTGTTGTGGTTTTGGCCCATTTCCTTCACTCAATATATCTTTGTGATATGTGTGATGAATTTGCAAAAACCTTTTCTTCAATTGATATTATTTTTTTGTGATACTTGTTGCCTATTTCAAAGCATCTTCACTATCTCTTGTTCCCTTAGTGATATGTGTGATGCATTTGATATATTTGAAGTTCATGTATATACAATGAGATAAATTTGAGCTTTGTGCTATGCTTTTAAGCAACAATCTCATTTGTATATTTATGACTTCTTTTTGGATACCTTGTTCTCTTTTTTTCCCGAACCATTTCGTATGTATATGTTTCTTTACGGATGTATATCTTCAATGGTTTGTCTAATTAGAAACCTATACATATGAGAGAGGTCACCTTTTAGTTGGTATCCTAATTCCCTTGAGCTACCTTGTTTTTATCTATAATTCTTTGGTGGCTCCAAGTTTAGCTCATGAGTGCTTGTCTTATGTTTATTGGTTTCTTTACACACTCATGTTTTTGTTGAGGATCTTTTTACCTCATGCTTACCATGGTGAGCATGTTGAGTTTTATCGGCTAAATGATCTAACTAGCTTTTGGCATTTTCAATTGGTTTTAATTTCCAATTGGTATCCCTAAGCTTGTGAACATATTTTTCTTTAAAAAGATCCTTTTATCTCGGTTGGGCCTATCTTATGTTGAATCTTTGAAAATTGGTATCTTCTTATGGCTCAACCACATCTTTGGTGCAAGTGCTATGATTTACTTTTGCATTATGCACTCTTGCACTTGTTGAGTGTTCTAGATGATTTTGGGGGAGTGAGGATTCCATATTTGTGCACTCCTCATTGTGCATGAACATTGGGGAGCTTCTCCGTTTTTATTTAGAACTCTCTCTTTGGATCTTTTTGATTGCTTTTCTCCTTTGTGGAGATGTTTAGAATGATTTCATCCTTTTTGCAATCTTTGGATCCTCAATATAGTTTGATTTCCTCTAGTTTTCATTAAAAGGGATTGCCATCACCTTTATGGAGGAACTCATATTATATTGGCTCTCTAAATTTTTCTTCCCATTTCGGCAATCGATGCCAATGGGGGAGAAGTTTAGAGGGTTTAAGTGAATTTGGGTTTTATGCTTTTGTTGCATTTGCCTTTAATGCGCTTTGCATCCTTGCTCGTTTGTCTTGCAAGGATGCTTTATTCATTATATAAACCCTCTTAAAAAGGGATTGTCATCAATTACCAAAATGGGGGAGATTGAAAGTGCATGGTTGCTCCCATGCATGGTTTTGGTAATTAAAGACAATCTCTATGGACTAATATTTGTGTTAAGCTATATTTGTAGGTGTGTCCATATGCTTTGCTTGATCTCCATATGTTGGAATCAAGGCTAAGGAAAGAAGAAGATTATATGTTGATCAAGGCTATGTGCAAGTTGATCAACACACAAGGCTAGTAATGTACCATGAGGGATCATGTGATCTCATGGTATGGTAAGCACTCGTCAATATAGCCTTGTGAACTAACCCATGATCTATGTGCTTGGTATATCTATGTTGGGTTAGGTGTCTTGTCATGAGCTTGCATCAAAAGGAAGATCTCATGTAGCTCATGAAGGACGGTGTCAAATGGTGTGGTTCAAGTTCAAGATGATCAACAAGAAGATGTCATATGCTTGGATCTTACCAACCATTTGAATATAAAGGTCAAGTGAAGATTTGTCTATGTGGTGCTTCTCCTATCTTGGTGTATGGGGGAGCATCATGTGGATCTTCACCAAGCTAAGCGCAATCAAGAAAGGTGGTGCATCTTGAGGAGATGAAGATCGTCTTCGTCGACTTCAAGTGGATTAATGCGCAAGGCAAAGGTATGATCTTGATAGGGTTTCTATTTTACTGGTCTCATGATGTTTAGTGAGAGACCGGATTATAGGATAGATGACCGTACTATCAACAGGGGCTCTCGACCGGATATCGTGATCGTATCATCGTAGAGAGCACAACACTTTGCATCCATGCAATCATCTTTATTGGTTCTTTTTTGGCTTTTATCCATGTGAGAATTTATAACTTGTGTTCATCTCCATACCAAGCTCTAGTTCATCAAAAACGGTTTTCATGAATATCTTATTGCGTTTTTTATCTTGGAGGTTTTTCCGGGTTGTCTCTTCTAAGAGAGGTCAAACTCTCTCCTTATGATTTCCTCCTCATATGAAGGACAATGATGTTTCTCTGTATGATCTTGTAGAGCTTTTCGATGCGAGTCCAACGAGCCCAAGATCATCGAAAACGGAGTCCGGATGCAAAAGATATGCCCGTATTCGTTTTGCTCTTCCTGCAGTTTTTCTGAGGGGCGGAAATTCCGGTCCGGGGTCCGGAAATTCCGGCCCCCGGAAGTTTCGGCCCTCGCACCGGAATATCCGGCCCATATTTTCATGTGAGCCTTTTTGGCTAAGTCTTTTTGGCTTTTCTCTCTGGAGGCGGTCCGGAATTTTGCCCTGGAAGTTTCCTCGGAAATTTCCGGTCTTTGGTCCGGAATGTCCGGCCCAAGGAAAATTTGGCTAAGTCATTTTCGCGTTTTCTCTCGGGTGGGGGTCCGGAACTTTGCACCGGAGGTTTGCTCCGGAAATTTCCGGGGCACCGGAAGTTCCGGTGTAAGCCCCGGAATATCCGGCCACCGGCCGGAAGTTCCGGCCCTTAAACCCGGAATTTCCGGCCCTACGCTGCTTCAACGGCTAGTTTTTGGGGGGAGGCTATAAATAGCCGCCTTCTTCCCCAAGAGCTGGCTGCTCACTCTTTGCTCAGCTCTCTTTCTCTCTCCTCCATTTTTGCAAACTTGTGAGCTTGATTCCTCTCAATCCCTCTAATGATTCTTGTCCAAACTTAGGGATTCAATAGAGGAGATCTAGATCTATCAATCCACCAATCAAATTCTCCTCTAAGTGAGAGGAACTTAGTGGATCTAGATTTGGGGTTGCTTTGTGCTCATCCCCTTTGTTCTTCCCCTCTTATTCCCCCCAAAGCATTTGTTGCTTGGTTGGAATTTGGGAGTGAAGGACTTGAGCACTTTGTGTGTTCTTACCTCTTGCATTAGTTGCATTGGATTGCTCTCTCCACGGTGATACGTGAAGATCGAAGTTGAGAAGCTTGTTACTCCTGGGTGCATTGTGTTCCCAAGAGCTTGTTGCCTCTTGGGTGCATTGTGTACCCTAGACGGTTGGAGGTGCCGCGAACACTTCGAGTTGTGAAGCTTCGCCACGAGTTTGGGAGACACCAATTGAGTTGTGGGTGTGTGCCCCAAGAAAAGTTGTTAAGGGCTCTGGAATCCGCCTCGAAGGATTCCGGTAGTGGAAGGTGAACCAATCCCTTGGGTGAGGTTCATCGGAGAATAGGATGAGCCCTTTGTTGCATCTTGAGTAGGCCTCTTGTGGCGAGCTCACACCCCTCCAACGAGACGTACTCTCTTAACAAGGAGGAACTCGGGAATACATCCTCGTCTCCGCATGACTCGGTTATTTCTATACCCGAGCTTTTACTTATGCAATTTTACATTGTGATAGGCTTCGTGCTTGAAGTTTATATCTTGCTATCCCTTGTGGTTTAAATTGCTTAACATAAGTTGTTGGTGCACATAGGTGAGCCTAGTAATTAGGTTGTTGGCTTGTTAATTTAAACACATAGTTTTATTCCGCAATTATCAAGCCCCTAATTAGAAAAAGTGTTAATCGCCTATTCACCCCCCTTTAGGCGACATCCTAGGCATCGTTTGTTCTTTCACTAGGGAGGCGCTAGGGCTTGGCAGACGATGAAGGACCCATATGCGGCGTCCGCGAGGGCCACCACCAGGCGCCATCCTCGGCTTAGGGGAGCCAGCACCAGCACAGGCAGACAGCCCGCGGCTGGTTCAGATCTTGCGTGGAGAAGGGAGGTGGTACGGGCGGCGGCTGGGAAAGGCCATGGCGATCGGCGGCGCATGTGAATGCGTTGCGCGAGAGGGGAGACTAGGAGAGAGCGCCCCCGGCCACGCGACGCCGTAGCTCCTGGGCGGCGACGATTTTCTCATTTTGCTTGCTGCAATCCAAAGAAGTACATCAAAAATTCTGTAATGCATCAGAACTTGTACATAAATCTAAGGTATATTCAGTACACAGCCAACTCAATGCAATTGCTACTACTGAGGGCATGATTAACTCTTAACTGCAAAAACAATAAATGGCAGCATAAGGCCAGTGCAAGATTAGCATGGTCGGGAGAGAGAAATGTTCCCAAAATTAGCAAGAACATCAATAATTATTTAGTGTTAATTGCACCATGGCGTCCACTGCTCCAACAGCGGCTCGGTGATCACTCGCAACACAACAAAGGTTTACCTACTTAGACGTATGGCACAGCAAACCCAGTGCTCAACAGCACACAAAAAACAAGATTTACTTCTTTAGAGCAAAAAAAACAAGTGTCATTTGTAAAACAACTATGGACCGTTTATTCCTAGGACCACCAAGCGAAACCAAGTCTTTCTGCCCCTTTATATGCTTCCAATCAGATTCATGCTACAAACTGGACCAAATTCTACAACAAGTCCAAAATTAGTACAACTGAATCCTTCTTGGGTACAAAATAATGAGCATCTATTTAGGAAACTAAAGACACAATATGATGGTACCTTCGAATCATTTATCTAGAAAATGTGCTAGCAATGCAGAAAAGTCAAAAAGATACACAGGAAAGGGTTTAAATAACAACCATGTCATTCTAAAACAGAGTAAATTGCAGGGTACAATAACAAGTCACCATGTTCTGCAACCATAAGCACCAAACAACCAGGGACGGAGAGAGTGAGTCAGTGCGATTACCTTGATACCATATGAGCAAAAAGGCATGTCTCAGCCGGATCCCTCCTGGCCAGCTACGCTTCTCCCATGCTGTTGCTGCATCAGGGCCTCCTCTTCTCCCCTTCACCAGCGCTTCTGCTCCAGCGTGGTACCACCTGTCGAACAAGGGCATGTCATCACCACCGTCTCTGCCGAGCCTTTGGTGGCGGAGCACGTGATCGTTGCTGCAGCTGAGGCAGCCCAGCCGACCGTAGAGGCTGAGGTGATGATGAACCAGGAGGTGTTGGGGACGGCCAAGGCACAGGAGGTGCCTATCATGTCGTCCCCTATGCCTGTTTCTTCGACATGCAAGGGGCACTCGTCGGAGATGGTTTACCAGACGACGGCGATGGCGACGGCAAGCTCTACATGTCCATCACCCGTCTTGACACAGGAGGTGTCGCTCTCGGGTGTGAGGATGTCCGACCGTGGTGGTGATGTTTACACCTCGGTTTCTCCTTCAACGCCACCCGGGATGACCGCTCGACGTCCGTCCGAGGCGGAGATCTTTGCGTTTGGTGGGATACCTGATGCGTCGCTCGTTGGGTTACGATCCAGTGACCGTATTAGGAACCAGCCAAACGCGGACTCTTCGATCATGGAGCGCGCCATGCATCGTGCTCAATGTCTGGATGAGTATACTCCCTCAGGTACAAATTTAATTTCAAAGTTATCTTTTTTACATTTGCCTGATTCTGAAATTGCTTGTCGAGCATCTCGTTTGGGAGTTTCTCTGGGAGAAACACCTATGCAGATTTCTAATTCTATTAAGTCCGTTAAGAATTTAGAACATGCTCGTAACCTGGTCATACTAGAAAAAACGGTTTCTAGTGTAGACGCTGAAGAATCTAGTAGTTTATTTTTATCTAAAGCTTTTAACCTGTCGGAGGATTTAGTTGACGAGGAAGAGAGGGGTTTGGAGCATACGGCTCTATTACCTCCTAATGTCAAGGGGACATGTGTGAGTAAGAGTGTTGCTATTAGTAAACTAAGTGTTCATCGTAGCAATAGACTAAAACTTTTAGCTAATAAGCGATGAAAGGCTTCTTTTGGAATTGTGACGGTATCAGGGATACGGCTAAACATTGTACTGTTTATGAGAATGTTAGAGAGGAAAAATTGGATTTTGTTGTCTTATCGGAGACAGGGAGGTCCAATTTTTCAGCTCCTTTTCTTAAGCGCCTATCAGGAGGAATGGATTACATGTGGTTTTGCTTGCCTCCTCATGGCCGGTCTGGGGGAATCCTAGTGGGGATTAACTCAGCTACTCTAATGATTCAAAGAGTTGAATCAGGAGATTTTTGTGTTAAATTGCATGTTAAATCAAAAAAGGATGGTTTTGAGTGGGCTTTAGTGGCGGTTTATGGAGCCGCCCAAGATGAACATAAGTCTTCTTTTCTTGCGGAGCTTGTTAGGGTCTGTGATTCGGAGAACCTTCCCATGTTGGTGGGAGGGGACTTCAACATCATTAGGCGCCAAGAAGAAAAGAACAATTCGAATTTTAACGCGATATGGCCTTTTGTTTTTAATGCGATAATCGAGAGCCTCAATCTAAGAGAGATTGATCTTTCCGGTCGGCAATTTACTTGGGCCAGCAGAAGAGATACACCCACGTATGAGAAGTTGGATAGAGTTCTAGCTAGCGTGGAGTGGGAAGAAAAATTTCCGCTGGTTACAGTTCGTGCTTTGACCCGCACGAGGTCAGATCATACACCTTTGTTGGTAGATTTAGGAGAACCTGCTCATCTCGGTAACAAATCATTGTTTTCGTTCGAACTCTCTTGGATGCGTCAAGAGGGTTTCTACGAGATGGTGAGAGATCAATGGAACTCGATTGTTACCGGAAACACTCCTATAGAAATATGGCAGAATAAGATAAGACATCTTCGCCAATTTCTCAGGGGGTGGGCGAAAAATATGAGCGGGGTTTACAAAAAAGAAAGAGATAAGCTCCTTCTTCTCATTAATGAGATGGACATTAAGGCCGAAGTTGTGCCTTTGAGTTCAGAAGAGAGGGCTGCCAAGAAGGCTGCTGATGATTACCTCGCTAAACTATGACGCGATGAGGAAACCAAGTGGGCTCAACGCGCAAAAGTTAAGCATGTTCGTGAAGGTGGAAATAATACAAAATATTTTCATCTTATTGCGAATGGCAAGCATAGGAAAAAACAGATTTTCCAGCTTGAACAAGATGAGGGGACAATAGTTGGAGAGGCCAACTTGAAAGTCTTCATCACAGAGTATTATAAGAAATTATTTGGGGCGCCGGAACCAAATTTTTTCTCCTTGGTCGAGGACCAGGTGAATGATATTCCTCAACTTTCCGACGAGGAAAAGGGTATACGACGGCTAACTTCTCTGAGAAGGAAGTCTTTGACGCTGTTGCTCAAATGGAGCACAACAAGGCCCCTGGTCCAGATGGGTTCCCCGCAGAGTTTTACCAGAAATTCTGGGAGGTTTTGAAATCAGATTTGATGGCTATGTTCGAGCAGCTTCAATCTGGCAATCTACCACTCTTCAAGCTTAACTTTGGGGTCATAACGTTGTTACCCAAAAAGGAGGATGCGAGTAGAATTGAGCAGTACAGACCCATCTGTTTATTGAATGTTAGCTTTAAAAATTTTACCAAGGTAGGGACTAATAGAGTCACGGGGTTGGCCGAAACTGTGATTAGGCCAACTCAGTCTGCCTTTATTCCGGGAAGAAACATCCTAGAAGGGGTTGTTATTCTCCATGAAACTATTCATGAGTTACATACAAAAAAGTTGGATGGTGTACTCTTTAAGATTGATTTCGAGAAAGCATATGACAAGTCAAGTGGTCTTTTTTGCAACAATCCTTGCGCATGAAGGGCTTCCCACCGTTGTGGTGTGAGTGGGTGGCAAGGTTTGTGCAAGGTGGTAGTGTGGGTATTCGGGTAAATGATGATATTGGTCATTATTTCCAAACGTTAAAAGGGTTAAGGCAGGGCGACCCTTTATCTCCCATGCTTTTTAATATTGTCGTGGATATGCTTGCTATCCTTATTGCAAGAGCAAAGGAGGATGGGCAAGTAGGTGGTCTGATTCCTCATCTTGTTGAAGGTGGAGTATCGGTTCTGCAATACGCTGATGATACAATTTTATTCATGGAGCATGACTTAGAGAAAGCCGTGAACATGAAATTAATTCTTTGTCTTTTTGAACAACTCTCGGGGCTAAAAATTAACTTCCACAAGAGCGAGATTTTCTGTTTTGGTAAGGCTAAAGAATCGGAGGGGGATTATAGGAATATCTTTGGATGTGAAGTTGGGTCCTTACCGTTTAAGTATCTGGGTATACCGATTCATTATAGAAAATTGCTGAATAAAGAATGGAAACCAGTTGAGGACCGCTTTGAGAGAAAGTTGGGCTGCTGGATTGGAAAAATGTTATCCTATGGGGATCGCTTGTTCTAATTAATTCTGTTCTAATGAGCCTACCAATGTTTCTTTTATCCTTTTTTCAGATACCTAAAGGGGTACAGAAAAGGCTAGATGTTTATCGGTCTCGCTTTTTTTTGGCAAAGTGATAATTTAAAAAAGAAATACAGATTGTCAAAATGGAATGTGATCTGTCGTCCTAAAGACCAAGGGGGTCTTGGGATCGAGGTACTTGAGGTTAAGAATAAGTGCTTACTCAGCAAGTGGCTGTTTAAACTTTTAAATGAAGAAGGTGTGTGGCAGGAGCTGTTACATAACAAGTATCTTCATAGTAATACACTTTCTCAAGTACAGTCCAAACCCATTGATTCTCCTTTCTGGAAAGGAATAATGGGGGTCAAGGATGAGTTTTTTAGTAGGGGTTCTTTCATCATTGGTGATGGGAGTAGTACCCGTTTTTGGGAAGATTCTTGGCTGGGTACGAGGCCATTGTCTTCTCAATATCCGCTTCTCTATAACATCGTGCAACATAAAAATGTTACTGTGGCGCATGTTCTGTCAAATGCTCCGTTAAATATTAGTTTTAGACGAGCTCTGACAGGAGATAAACGATCAGCATGGCTGAACTTGGTCGAGAGACTTATGGGGGTAGTCCGGGAGGATGTACCGGATAAATTCTCATGGAGCTTAACGCATAGCGGGCTGTTCACGGTTAAATCTATGTATGAGGATTTAATGAATGGTCATACGCCTTTCCTACGGAAATATCTATGGAAACTAAAAGTACCACTTAAAATAAAGATTCTTATGTGGTTCCTATACAGAAAAGTTATTTTAACTAAAGATAATCTTGTGAAAAGGAGGTGGACAGGGTGCACTAAGTGTGTTTTCTGTGATTTGCCGGAGTCTATTGATCATCTCTTTATCACTTGTAAACTAGCTCGCCTTGTTTGGAGAGTTGTTCATTTCACTTTTAATATTTCGGCACCAGCCAACATAACCAATTTGTTTGGAAACTGGCTTAATGGGGTTCCGAAAAAAACTAAAGCGCATATTCGGATTGGAGTTTGTGCTATTCTCTGGACAATTTGGAATTGTCGTAATGATGTCGTCTTTAACAAATCTGTCAGTGCCAATTTTCTACAGGTTATGCACAGGGCGGCTTATTGGATCAATCTGTGGTCCTTCCTTCTTCCCACGGACCAGCGAGGGTCTATGGATACCGGATGCACTCGACTGATGGCGGTCGTTCGGGCTATCTACAACCAGGGTGGCTGGCAGCTTTCTAATAGATTAAAAGATGCATAGAGGCATTATATGTTTATTCTTTCGCTGGCTGATTCATGTTGCCACGCTGTGTGATCCATGATGTAAACTTGACTTCTAAAAACTTTGCAATAAAACGGCTGTGTGCATCGCTTCGATGCAGAGGCTGGGGCTGAGCTCCCCATTTCGAAAAAAAAAGTGCATGCATGCACGGAAATTAAAAGACCAAGAACAAAAGCTGGGTTGACATGTACGCAAACAAGATTTCCTACTCTAGAGCTAGGTCAAGCATCAACCAAGGATGAATGTCCACTAATCATGGACAAGTGTCCATAGCTTCATCATATTCTAGTGACATGAATGTCGCTGCAGGTATATCTAGGTGAGCATGTAGTACAGTATTTAGATAATCATATCATATCAACTAGATGGCAACAGACTTCCCTGCAAAAATAAAATGCTACTGTTTCATGCATTGTTACTTACTATCAACCTACACAACAACCACTCATCACTAGCTATCAACATGAAAACATTCTTCCAAGATAGCACGAATAATACAAAAGCTCAAGATTTAGCATCCAGACAAGATATTGCACAAACACAACTAAGAGCCTTCCATACAAACATGCCACAGCAGTAGTATGACACAACTTAGAAGCTAGATGGCAAATATAGTTCATCGGCTAAATGGCCTGAACACATCACAGCCACGGATTGCTGCCTCCATATGAGTGAGCACATAGAGGGGACGGGTAGTAACCAGAAACTTACCTAAACAACGATGCCGTAGAAAAAGTCCACCTCTGCCACGGTTGCAGTTCGGTGAACTCGACGCCATCGCGCGGCTGCAAGAGAAGGAGATGTATCTTGTCCTTGTTCCTTCTTTCATGTACCTGCCATTTGTCAAAGTACTTAGTAACTTCATCCATTTGAGTGAGCACTAGTTTGCTGCTGCATCATCTTATTAATATGTTAAACAATATATGAAGCTTCATGCACCCCGTCCGTGTTGTGGGTACGGACCACCATGCGCCCCTCCGGCCGCTAATCGACCCTAACCTCATGCTTCAGCAAACTTAATTTACCCTTGCTATAGGCTTCGGCATCATCGTGGGCATCATCTTATTTGTGTTCGTCGTGAGGTATGCATCCTGCGAGTCAAAGATATAAATTACTATGTGCTGATGCAATATTTGCGTTTGGAAATATGTAGGTTTTTCTGGAAGCTCGCTGCAAAAAAGTACCCCAAGATTAGCTGTTGGCATGAGGTTAGGGTCGAGTAGCGGCCAGAGGGGCGCATGGTGGTCCGTACCCACAACACGGACGGGGCGCATGAAGCTTCCTATATTGTTTAACGTAGTAATAAACATTAACAATTAACCTCCCAACCTCAAATTAAATTTGGATTAAATTGCTAGAGTTTTGTTAGCATATGGGAAGGGGGCATTGCCCCCCCCCCCCCCCAATAAGGATTCTCTTTGTACAGGTACGTTCATGAACTCTGAGGCCGGCGAGATCATCTAGCAGCGGCAGTAGCTCAAGCAGCAGCGGGCCTGCCTGATTCTCGTGGTTACCCTGGTTGTAGCCGCAACCTACCAGATCGGGCTGCACCCTCTCGGGGGGACTTGGCAGGATACAGCGCACGGTCCAACCGGACACGTTGCCGGTACATTGGTGCTAGCCTCTCAGCATCCTGTTGCTTTTACCGTAGTGCAAGCGTGTAGCACCTTAAGCATCATTATGTCTCTCGTGCTCATCATTGCTATAGCCTGCGAGTTCTTCCACCGTACGGTGTCGAGGATGGTCTCACTGGTATCCTACCACTCTTCGACCTTGTCCTCTTCCTCGCTGCCTACTTTTCTGCCTCCAACCCCATGAGTATTTACGCCGCACTTATTACCCTTGATATATGCTTCGACATCATCGTGGGCATCGTCTTATTTGTGTTCGTCGTGAGGTATGCATACCGCGAGTCAAAGATTCTTTGTTTCTGTGTAGTTTCTAGTATTTAGTACCGTAAATTACTTTGTGCTAATGCAATCTTTGCTTTTGGAAATATGTAGGTTTTCTGAAAGCTCGCTGCAAAAAAGTACCCCAAGATTAGCTGTTGGCATGAGGTTAGGGTCGAGTAGCGGCCGGAGGGGCGCATGGTGGTCCGTACCCAAAACACGGACGGGGCGCATGAAGCTTCTTATATTGTTTAACATATTAATAAACATTAACAAATTAACCTCCCAACCTCAAATTAAGGTTGGATTAAATTGCTAGAGTTTTGTTAGCATAAATGGGAAGGGGGCATTGGCCCCCCCAATAAGCATTCTCTTTGTACAGCTACATTCATGGACTCTGAGGCCGGCGAGATCATCCAGCAGCGGCAGTGGCTGAATCAGCAACGAGCCTGGCTGATTCTCATGGTTACCCTGGTTGCAGCCGCAACCTACCAGATCGGGCTGAACCCTCTCGGGGGGACTTGGCAGGATACAACGCCAGGTCCAACCGCACACGTTGCCGGTACATCGGTGCTAGCCTCTCTGCATCCTGTTGCTTTTACCGTAGTGCAAGCATGTAGCACCTTAAGCATCATTGTGTCTCCCGTGCTCATCATTGCTATAGCCTGCGAGTTCTTCCACCGTACGGTGCCGAGGATGGTCTCACTGGTTATCCTAGCACTATTCGACCTTGCCCTCTTCCTCGCAGCCTACTTGTACGCCTCCAACCCCATAAGTATTTCCGCCGCACTTATTACCCTTACTATAGGCTTCGGCATCATCTTGGGCATCATCTTATTTGTGTTCATCGTGAGGTATGCATACCGCGAGTCAAAGATTCTTTGTTTCAGCGTAGTTTCTAGTATTTAGTACCGTAAATTACTATGTGCTAATGCAATCTTTGCTTTTGGAAATATGTAGGTTTTTCTGCTAGCTCGCTTCAAAAAAGTACCCCAAGATTAGCTGTTGGCATGAGGTTAGGGTCGAGTAGCGGCTGGAGGGGCGCATGGTGGTCCGTACCCACAACACGGACGGGGCGCATGAAGCTTCTTATATTCTTCATAATAGTAATAAACATTAATAAATTAACCTCCCAACCTCAAATTAAGTTTGGATTAAATTGCTAGAGTTTTGTTAGCATAAATGGGAAGGGGGCATTGGCCCCCCAATAAGCATTCTCTTTGTACATGTACATTCATGGACGCTGAGGCCGGCGATATCATCCAGCAGCGGCAGTGGCTGAAGCAGCAGCGGGCCTGGCTGATTCTCGTGGTTACCCTGGTTGCAGCCGCAACCTACCAGATCAGGCTGAACCCTCTCAGGGGGACTTGGTAGGATACAGCGCCCGGGCCAACCAGACACGTTACCGGTACATTGGTGCTAGCCTCTCTGCATCCTGTTGCTTTTACCGTAGTGCAAGTGTGTAGCACCTTAACCATCATTGTGTCTCTCGTGCTTATCATTGCTATAGCCTGCGAGTTCTTCCACCGTACGGTGTCGAGGATGGTCTCACTGGTTATCCTAGCACTCTTCGACCTTGCCCTCTTCCTCGCTGCCTACTTGTCCGCCTCCAACCCCATGAGTATTTCCGCCGCACTTATTACCCTTGCTATAGGCTTCGACATCATCGTGGGCATCGTCTTATTTGTGTTCGTCGTGAGGTATGCATACCGCGAGTCAAAGATTCTTTGTTTCTGTGTAGTTTCTAGTATTTAGTACCGTAAATTACTATGTGCTAATGCAATCTTTGCTTTTGGAAATATGTAGGTTTTTCTGGAAGCTCGCTGCAAAAAAGTACCCCAAGATTAGCTGTTGGCATGAGGTTAGGGTCGAGTAGCGGCCGGAGGGGCGCATGGTGGTCCGTACCCACAACACGGACGGGGTGCATGAAGCTTCTTATATTGTTTAACATATTAATAAACATTAACAAATTAACCTCCCAACCTCAAATTAAGTTTGGATTAAATTGCTAGAGTTTTGTTAGCATAAATGGGAAGGGGGCATTGGCCCCCCAATAAGCATTCTCTTTGTACAGGTACATTCATGGACTCTGAGGCCGGCGAGATCATCCAGCAGCGGCAGTGGCTGAAGCAGCAGCGGGCCTGGCTGATTCTCGTGGTTACCCTGGTTGCAGCCGCAACCTACCAGATCGGGCTGAACCCTCCCGGGGGGACTTGGCAGGATACAGCGCCCGGGCCAACCGGACACGTTGCCGGTACATCGGTGCTAGCCTCTCTGCATCCTGTTGCTTTTACCGTAGTGCAAGTGTGTAGCACCTTAACCATCATTGTGTCTCTCGTGCTTATCATTGCTATAGCCTGCGAGTTCTTCCACCGTACGGTGCCGAGGATGGTCTCACTGGTTATCCTAGCACTCTTTGACCTTGCCCTCTTCCTCGCAGCCTACTTGTACGCCTCCAACCCCATAAGTATTTCCGCCGCACTTATTACCCTTACAATAGGCTTCGGCATCATCTTGGGCATCATCTTATTTGTGTTCATCGTGAGGTATGCATACCGCGAGTCAAAGATTCTTTGTTTCAGCGTAGTTTCTAGTATTTAGTACCGTAAATTACTATGTGCTAATGCAATCTTTGCTTTTGGAAATATGTAGGTTTTCTGGAAGCTCGCTACAAAAAAGTACCCCAAGATTAGCTGTTGGCATGAGGTTAGGGTCGAGTAGCGGCCGGAGGGGCGCATGGTGGTCCGTACCCACAACACGGACGGGGTGCATGAAGCTTCATATATTGTTTAACATATTAATAAACATTAACAAATTAACCTCCCAACCTCAAATTAAGTTTGGATTAAATTGCTAGAGTTTTGTTAGCATAAATGGGAAGGGGGCATTGCCCCCCCCCCCCTAATAAGCATTCTCTTTGTACAGATACATTCATGGACTCTGAGGCCGGCGAGATCATCCAGCAGCGGCAGTGGCTGAATCAGCATCGAGCCTGGCTGATTCTCATGGTTACCCTGGTTGCAGCCGCAACCTACCAGATCGGGCTGAACCCTCTCGGGGGGACTTGGCAGGAAACAGCGCCCGGTCCAACCGGACACGTTGCCGGTACATCGGTGCTAGCCTCTCTACATCCTGTTGCTTTTGCTTTAGTGCAAACATGTAGCACCTTAAGCATCATTATGTCTCTAGCTCGTGCTCATCATTGCTATAGCCTACGAGTTCTTCCACCGTACAGTGCCGAGGATGGTCTCACTGGTTATCCTAGCACTCTTCGACCTTCCCTCTTCCTCGCTGCCTACTTGTCCGCCTCCAACCCCATGAGTATTTCCGCCGCACTTATTACCCTTGCTATAGGCTTCGGCATCATCGTGGGCATCGTCTTATTTGTGTTCGACGTGAGGTATGCATACCGCGAGTCAAAGACTCTTTGTTTCTGTGTAGTTTCTAGTATTTAGTACCGTAAATTACTATGTGCTAATGCAATCTTTGCTTTTGGAAATATGTAGGTTTTTCTGGAAGCTCACTGCAAAAAAGTACCCCAAGATTAACCGTTGGCATGAGGTTGGGGTCGAGTAGCGGCCGGAGGGGCGCATGGTGGTCCGTACCCACAACACGGATGGGGCACATTAAGCGTCTTATATTGTTTAGCATAGTAATAAACATTAACAAATTAACCTCCCAACATCAAATTAAATTTGGATTAAATTTCTAGAGTTTTTTTAGCATAAAGGGGAAGGGGGCATTGGCACCCCCAATAAGCATTCTCTTTGTACATGTACATTCGTGGACTCTGAGGCCGGCGAGATCATCCAGCTGCGGCAGTGGCTGAAGCAGTAGCGGGCCTGGCTGATTCTCGTGGTTACCCTGGTTGCAGCCGCAACCTACCAGCTCGGGCTGAACCCTCCCGGAGGGACTTGGCAGGATACAGCGCCCGGGCCAACCGGACACGTTGCCGGTACATCGGTGCTAGCCTCTCTGCATCCTGTTGCTTTTACCGTAGTGCAAGCGTGTAACACCTTAAGCATCATTGTGTCTCTCGTGCTCATCATTGCTATAGCCTGCGAGTCCTTCCACCGTATGGTGCCGAGGATGGTCTCACTGGTTATCCTAGCACTGTTCCACCTTCCCTCTTCCCCGCTGCCTACTTGTCCGCCTCCAACCCCATGAGTATTTCCACCGCACTTATTACCATTGCTATAGACTTCGGCATCAACATCTTATTTGTGTTCGTCATGAGGTATGCATACCACGAGTCAAAGACTCTTTGTTTCAGTGTAGTTTCTAGTATTTAGTACCGTAAATTACTATGTGCTAATGCAATATTTGCTTTTGGAAATATGTAGGTTTTCTGGAAGCTTGCTGCAAAAAATTACCCCAAGATTAGCTGTTGGCATGAGGTTAGGATCGAGTAGCGGCCGGAGGGGCACATGGTGGTCCGTACCCACAACACGGACGGGGCGCATGAAGCTTCTTATACTGTTTAACATAGTAATAAACATTAACAAATTAACCTCCCAACCTCAAATTAAGTTTGGATTAAATTGCTAGAGTTTTGTAAGCATATATGGGAAGGGGGCATTGCCCCCCCCCCCCAATAAGCATTCTCTATGTACAGGAACATTCATCGACTCTGAGTCCGGCGAGATCATCCAGTAGCGGCAGTGGCTGAAGCAGCAGCGGGCCTGGCTGATTCTCATGGTTACCCTGGTTGCAGTCGCAACCTACCAGATCGGGCTGAACCCTCTCGGGGGGACTTGGCAGGATAAAGTGCCCGGGCCAACCGGACACATTGCCGGTACATCGCTGCTAGCCTCTCTGCATCCTGTTGCTTTTACCGTAGTGCAAGCGTGTAGGACCTTAAGCATCATTGTGTCTCTCGTGCTCATCATTGCTATAGCCTACGAGTTCTTCCACCGTACGGTGCCGAGGATGGTCTCACTGGTTATCCTAGCACTCTTCGACCTTTCACTCTTCCTCGCTGCCTACTTGTCCGCCTCCAATCCCATGAGTATTTCCGCCGCACTTATTACCCTTGCTATAGGCTTCCGCATCACCGTGGGCATCGTCTTATTTTTGTTCTTCGTGAGGTATGCATACCGCGAGTCAAAGATTCTTTGTTTCTGTGTAGTTTCTACTATTTAGTACCGTAAATTACTATGTGATAATCCAGTCTTTGCTTTTGGAAATATGTAGGTTTTTCTGGAAGCTCGCTGCAAAAAAGTACCCCAAGATTAGATGTTGGCATGAAGTTAGGGTCGAGTAGCGGCCGAAGGGGCGCATGGTGGTCCGTACCCACAACACGGACGGGGCGCATGAAGCTTCTTATATTGTTTACCATAGTAATAAATATTAACAAATTAACCTCCCAACCTTAAATTAAGTTTGGATTAAATTGCTAGATCTTTGTTAGCATAAATGGGAAGGGGCATTGCCCCCCCCCCCCCCCCCCCCTCAATAAGCATTCTCTTTGTACAGCTACATTCATGGACGCTGAGGCTGGCGAGATCATCCAGCAGCGGCAGTGGCTGAATCAGCATCGAGCCTGGCTGATTCTCATGCTTACCCTGGTTGCAGCCGCAACCTACCAGATCGGGCTGAACCCTCTTGGGGGGACTTGGCAGGATAAAGCGCCCGGTCCAACCGGACACGTTGCCGGTACATCGGTGCTAGCCTCTCTACATCCTGTTGCTTTTGCCGTACTGCAAACGTGTAGCACCTTAAGCATCATTATGTCTCTAGCTCGTGCTCATCATTGGTATAGCCTACGAGTTCTTCCACCGTACGGTGCCGAGGATGGTCTCACTGGTTATCCTGGCACTCTTCGACCTTCCCTCTTCCTCACTGCCTACTTGTCCGCCTCCAACCCCATGAGTATTTCTGCCGCACTTATTACCCTTGCTATAGGCTTCGGCATCATCGTGAGGTATGCATACCGCGAGTCAAAGATTCTTTGTTTCTATTTAGTTTCTAGTATTCAGTACCGTAAATTACTATGTGCTAATGCAATCTTTGCTTTTGGAAATATGTAGGTTTTCTGGAAGCTCGCTGCAAAAAAAGTACCCCAAGATTAGCTGTTGGCATGTGGTTAGGGTCGAGTAGCGGCCGGAGGGGCGCATGGTGGTCCGTACCCACAACACGGACGGGGTGCATGAAGCTTCATATATTGTTTAACATATTAATAAACATTAACAAATTAACCTCCCAACCTCAAATTAAGTTTGGATTAAATTGCTAGAGTTTTGTTCGCATAAATGGGAAGGGGGCATTGCCCCCCCCCCCCTCAATAAGCATTCTCTTTGTACAGCTACATTCATGGACTCTGAGGCCGGCGAGATCATCCAGCAGCGGCAGTGGCTGAATCAGCATCGAGCCTGGCTGATTCTCATGGTTACCCTGGTTGCAGCCGCAACCTACCAGATCGGGCTGAACCCTCTCGGGGGGACATGGCAGGATACAGCGCCCGGTCCAACCGGACACGTTGCCGGTACATCGGTGCTAGCCTCTCTACATCCCGTTGCTTTTGTCGTAGTGCAAACGTGTAGCACCTTAAGCATCATTATGTCTCTAGCTCGTGCTCATCATTGCTATAGCCTACGAGTTCTTCCACCGTACAGTGCCGAGGATGGTTTCACTGGTTATCCTAGCACTCTTCGACCTTCCCTCTTCCTCGCTGCCTACTTGTCCGCCTCCAACCCCATGAGTATTTCCGCCGCACTTATTACCCTTGCTATAGGCTTCCGCATCACCATGGGCATCGTCTTATTTCTGTTCTTCGTGAGGTATGCATACCGCGAGTCAAAGATTCTTTGTTTCTGTGTAGTTTCTACTATTTAGTACCGTAAATTACTATGTGATAATGCAATCTTTGCTTTTGGAAATATGTAGGTTTTTCTGGAAGCTCGCTGCAAAAAAGTACCCCAAGATTAGATGTTGGCATGAGGTTAGGGTCGAGTAGCGGCCGAAGGGGCGCATGGTGGTCCGTACCCACAACACAAACGGGGCACATTAAGCTTCTTATATTGTTTAGCATAGTAATAAACATTAACAAATTAACCTCCCAACATCAAATTAAATTTGGATTAAATTACTAGAGTTTTTTTTAGCATCAAGGGGAAGGGGGCATTGGCACCCCCAATAAACATTCTCTTTGTACAGGTACATTCATGGACTCTGAGGCCGGCGAGATCATCCAGCTGCGGCAGTGGCTGAAGCAGTAGCGGGCCTGGCTGATTCTCGTGGTTACCCTGGTTGCAGCCGCAACCTACCAGATCGGGCTGAACCCTCTCGGAGGGACTTGGTAGGATACAGCGCCCGGGCCAATCGGACACGTTGCCGGTACATCGGTGCTAGCCTCTCTGCATCCTGTTGCTTTTACCGTAGTGCAAGCGTGTAACACCTTAAGCATCATTGTGTCTCTCGTGCTCATCATTGTTATAGCCTGCGAGTTCTTCCACCGAACGGTGCCGAGGATGGTCTCACTGGTTATCCTAGCACTCTTCGACCTTGCCCTCTTACCCGCTGCCTACTTGTCCGCCTCCAACCCCATGAGTATTTCCACCGCACTTATTACCATTGCTATAGACTTCGGCATCATCGTATTATTTGTGTTCGTCATGAGGTATGCATACCGCGAGTAAAAGACTCTTTGTTTCTGTGTAGTTTCTAGTATTTAGTACCGTAAATTACTATGTGCTAATGCAATCTTTACTTTTGGAAATATGTAGGTTTTCTGGAAGCTCGCTGCAAAAAATTACCCCAAGAGATTAGCTGTTGGCATGAGGTTAGGGTCGAGTAGCGGCCGGAGGGGCACATGGTGGTCCGTACCACAACACGGACGGGGCGCATGAAGCTACTTATACTGTTTAACATAGTAATAAACATTAACAAATTAACCTCCCAACCTCAAATTAAGTTTGGATTAAATTGCTAGAGTTTTGTAAGCATATATGGGTAGGGGGCATTGCCCCCCCCCCCCCCCCCAATAAGCATTCTCTATGTACAGGAACATTCATGGACTCTGAGTCCGGCGAGATCATCCAGTAGCGGCAGTGGCTGAAGCAGCAGCGGGCCTGGCTGATTCTCGTGGTTACCCTGGTTGCAGTCGCAACCTACCAGATCGGGCTGAACCCTCTCGGGGGGACTTGGCAGGATAAAGCGCCCGGGCAAACCGGACACGTTGCCGGTACATCGGTGCTAGCCTCTCTGCATCCTGTTGCTTTTACCGTAGTGCAAGCGTGTAGGACCTTAAGCATCATTGTGTCTCTCGTGCTCATCATTGCTATATCATGCGAGTTCTTCCACCGTACGGTGCCGAGGATGGTCTCACTGGTTATCCTAGCACTCTTCGACCTTTCCCTCTTCCTCGCTGCCTACTTGTCCGCCTCCAACCCCATGAGTATTTCCGCCGCACTTATTACCCTTGCTATAGGCTTCCGCATCACCGTGGGCATCGTCTTATTTTGGTTCTTCGTGAGGTATGCATACCGCGAGTCAAAGATTCTTTGTTCCTGTGTAGTTTCTACTATTTAGTACCGTAAATTACTATGTGATAATGCAATCTTTGCTTTTGGAAATATGTAGGTTTTTCTGGAAGCTCGCTGCAAAAAAGTACCCCAAGATTAGATGTTGGCATGAGGTTAGGGTCGAGTAGCGGCCGAAGGGGCGCATGGTGGTCCGTATATTGTTTAACATAGTAATAAATATTAACAAATTAACCTCCCAACCTTAAATTAAGTTTGGATTAAATTGCTAGAGTTTTGTTAGCATAAATGGGAAGGGGGCATTGGCCCCCCCAATAAGCATTCTCTTTGTACAGGTACATTCATGGACTCTGAGGCCGGCGAGATCATCCAGCAGCGGCAATGGCTGAAGCAGCAGCGGGCTTGCCTGATTCTCGTGGTTACCCTGGTTGCATCCGCAACCAACCAGATCGGGCTGAACCCTCTCGGGGGGACTTGTCAGGATACAGCGCCCGGGCCAACCGGACACGTTGCCGGTACATCGGTGCTAGCCTCTCTGCATCCTGTTGCTTTTAATGTAGTGCAAGCGTGTAGCACCTTAAGCATCATTGTGTCTCTCGTGCTCATCATTGCTATAGCCTGCGAGTTCTTCCACCGTACGGTGCCGAGGATGGTCACACTGGTTATCCTAGCACTCTTTGACCTTGCCCTCCTCCTCGCTACCTACTTGTCCACCTCCAACCCCATGAGTATTTCCGCCGCACTTATTACCCTTGCTATAGGCCTCGGCATCATCATGGACATCGTCTTATTTGTGTTCGTCGTGAGGTATGCATATCGCAAGTCAAAGATTCTTTGTTTCTGTGTAGTTTCTAGTATTTAGTACCGTAAATTATTATGTGCTAATGCAATGTTTGCTTTTGGAAATATGTAGGTTTTTCTGGAAGCTCGCTGCAAAAAAGTACCCCAAGATTAGATGTTGGCATGAGGTTAGGGTTGAGTAGCGGCCGAAGGGGCGCATGGTGGTCCGTACCCACAACACGGACGGGGCGCATGAAGCTTCTTATATTGTTTATAATAGTAATAAACATTAACAAATTAACCTCCCAACCCCAAATTAAGTTTGGATTAAATTGCTAGAGTTTTGTTAGCATAAATGGGAAGGGGGCATTGCCCCCCCCCCCCCCCCCCCGCCAATAAGGATTCTCTTTGTACAGGTACATTCATGGACTCTGAGGCCGGCGAGATCATCCAGCAGCGGCAGTGGCTGAAGCAGCTGCTGGCTTGGCTGATTCTCGTGGTTACCCTGGTTGCAGCCGCAACCAACCAGATCGGGCTGAACCCTCTCGGGGGGACTTGTCAGGATACAGCGCCCGGGCCAACCGGACACGTTGCCGGTACATCGGTGCTAGCCTCTCTGCATCCTGTTGCTTTTACCGTAGTGCAAGCGTGTAGGACCTTAAGCATCATTGTGTCTCTCGTGCTCATCATTGCTATATCATGCGAGTTCTTCCACCGTACGGTGCCGAGGATGGTCTCACTGGTTATCCTAGCAATCTTCGACCTTGTCCTCTTCTTCGCTGCCTACTTGTCCGCCTCCAACCCCATGAGTATTTCCGCCGCACTTATTACCCTTGCTATAGGCCTCGGCATCATCATGGACATCGTCTTATTTGTGTTCGTCGTGAGGTATGCATATCGCAAGTCAAAGATTCTTTGTTTCTGTGTAGTTTCTAGTATTTAGTACCGTAAATTATTATGTGCTAATGCAATGTTTGCTTTTGGAAATATGTAGGTTTTCCTAGAAGCTCGCTGCAAAAAAGTATCCCAAGATTAGATGTTGGCATGAGGTTAGGGTCGACTAGCGGCCGAAGTGGCGCATGGTGGTCCGTACCCACAACACGGAAGGGGCGCATGAAGCTTCTTATATTGTTTATAATAGTAATAAACATTAACAAATTAACCTCCCAACCTCAAATTAAGTTTGGATTAAATTGCTAGAGTTTTGTTAGCATAAATGGGAAGGGGGCATTGGCCCCCCCTCAATAAGCATTCTCTTTGTATAGGTACATTTATGAACTCTGAGTCTGGCGAGATCATCCAGCAGTGGCAGTGGCTTAATCAGCAGCGGGTCTGGCTGATTCTCGTGCTTACCCTGGTTGCAGTCGCAACCTACCAGATCGGGCTGAACCCTCTCGGGGGGACTTGGCAGGATACAGCGCCCGGGCCAACCGGACACGTTGCCGGTACATCAATGCTAGCATCTCTGCATCTTGTTGCTTTTACCGTAGTGCAAGCGTGTAGCACCTTAAGCATCATTATGTCTCTCGTGCTCATCATTGCTATAGCCTACGAGTTCTTCCACCGTACGGTGCCGAGGATGGTCTCACTGGTTATCCTAGCAATCTTCGACCTTGTCCTCTTCTTCGCTGCCTACTTGTCCGCCTCCAACCCCATGAGTATTTCCGCCGCACTTATTACCCTAGCTATAGGCTTCGGCATCATCGTGGGCATCGTCTTATTTGTGTTCGTCGTGAGGTATGCATACCGTGAGTCAAAGATTCTTTGTTTCTGTGTAGTTTCTAATATTTAGTACCGTAAATTAATATGTTCCAATGCAATCTTTGCTTTTGGAAATATGTAGGTTTTTCTGTAAGCTCGCTGCAAAAAAATACCTCAAGATTAGCTGTTGGCATGAGGTTGGGGTCGAGTAGCGGCCGGAGGGGCGCATGGTGGTCCGTACCCACAACACGGACGGGGCGCATTAAGCTTCTTATATTGTTTAACATAGTAATAAACATTAACAAATTAACCTCCCAACCTCAAATTAAGTTTGTATTAAATTGCTAGAGTTTTGTTATCATAAATGGGAAGGGGGCATTGGCCCCCCCAATAAGCATTCTCTTTGTACAGGTACATTCATGGACTCTGAGGCCGGTGAGATCATCCAGCAAGGGCAGTGGCCGAAGCAGCAGCGAGCCTGGCTGATTCTCGTGGTTACCCTGGTTGCAGCCACCACCTACCAGATTGGGCTAAACCCTCTCGGGGGGACTTGGCAGGATACAGCGTCCGGGCCAACCAGACATGTTGCCGGTACATCGGTGCTAGCCCCTCTGCATCATGTTGCTTTTACCGTAGTGTAAGCGTGTAGCACCTCAAGCATCATTGTGTCTCTCGTGCTCATCATTGCTATAGCCTGCGAGATCATCCACCGTACGGTGCCAAGGATGGTCTCACTGGTTATCCTAGCACTCTTCGACCTTTCCCTCTTCCTCGCTGCCTACTTGTCCGCCTCCAACCCCATGAGTATTTCCGCCGCACTTATTACCCTTGCTATAGGCTTCGGCATCATCGTGGGCATCGTCTTATTTGTGTTCGTCGTGAGGTATGCATACCGTGAGTCAAAGATTCTTTGTTTCTATGTAGTTTCTAGTATTTAGTACCGTAAATTACTATGTGCTAATGCAATCTTTGCTTTTGGAATTATGTAGGTTTTTCTGGAAGCTCGCTGCAAAAAAGTAACACAGGATTAGCTGTTGGCATGAGGTTAGGGTCGAGTAGCGGCCGGAGGGGCGCATGGTGGTCCGTACCCACAACACAGACGGAGCGCATGAAGCTTCTTATATTGTTTAACGTAGTAATAAACATTAACAAATTTACCTCCCAAACTCGAATTAAGTTTGGACTAAATTGCTAGAGTTTGGTTAGCATAAATGGGAAGGGGGCATTTGCCACCCTCCAATAAGCATTCTCTTTGTATAGGTACATTCATTGACTCCGAGGCCGGCGATATCATCTAGCAGCGGCAGTGGCTGAAGCAGCAGCGGCCTGGCTGATTCTCGTGGTTACCCTGGTTGCAGTCGCAACCTACCAAATCGGGTTGAACTCTCTCGGGGGGACTTGGCAGGATACAGCGTCCGGGCCAACCGGACACGTTGCCGGTACATCGGTGTTAGCCTATCTACATCCGGTTGCTTTTACCGTAGTGTAAGCGTGTAGGACCTTAAGCATCATTGTGTCTCTCGTGCTCATCATTGCTATAGCCTGCGAGTTCTTCCACCGTACGGTGCCGAGGATGGTCTCACTGGTTATCCTAGCAATCTTCGACCTTGTCCTCTTCTTCGCTGCCTACTTGTCCGCCTCCAACCCCATGAGTATTTCCGCCGCACTTATTACCCTTGCTATAGGCTTCGGCATCATCGTGGGCATCGTCCTATTTGTGTTCGTCGTGAGGTATGCATACCGTGAGTCAAAGATTCTTTGTTTCTGTGTAGTTTCTAATATTTAGTACCGTAAATTAATATGTGCTAATGCAATCTTTGCTTTTGGAAATATGTAGGTTTTTTTGTAAGCTCGCTGCAAAAAAGTACCTCAAGATTAGCTGTTGGCATGAGGTTGGGGTCGAGTAGCGGCCGGAGGGGCGCATGGTGGTCCGTACCCACAACACAGACGGGGTGCATTAAGCTTCTTATATTGTTTAACATAGTAATAAACATTAACAAATTAACCTCCCAACCTCAAATTAAGTTTGGATTAAATTGCTAGAGTTTTGTTAGCATAAATGGGAAGGGGGCATTGGCCCCCCCTCAATAAACATTCTCTTTGTACAGGTACATTCATGAACTCTGAGTCCGGCGAGATCATCCAGCAGTGGCAGTGGCTGAATCAGCAGCAGGTCTGGATGATTCTCGTGCTTACCCTGGTTGCAGCCGCAACCTACCAGATCGGGCTAAACCCTCTCGGGGGGACTTGGCAGGATACAGCGCCCGAGCCAACCGGACATGTTGCCGGTACATCGATGCTAGCCTCTCTGCATCCTGTTGCTTTTACCGTAGTGCAAGCGTGTAGCACCATAAGCATCATTGTGTCTCTCGTGCTCATCATTGCTATAGCCTGCGAGTTCTTCCACCGTACGGTGCCGAGGATGGTCTCACTGGTTATCCTAGCACTCTTCGACCTTGTCCTCTTCTTTGCTGCCTACTTGTCCGCCTCCAACCCCGTGAGTATTTCCGCCGCACTTATTACCCTTGTTATAGGCATCGGCATCATCGTGGGCATCGTCTTATTTGTGTTCGTCGTTAGATATGCATACCATGAGTCAAAGATTCTTTGTTTCTTTGTAGTTTCTAATATTTAGTACCGTAATTTAATATGTGCTTATGCAATCTTTGCTTTTGTAAATATGTAGGTTTTTCTGTAAGCTCGCTGCAAAAAAGTACCTCAAGATTAGCTGTTGGCATGAGGTTGGGGTCGAGTAGCGGCCAGAGGGGCTCATGGTGGTTCGTAACCACAACACAGACGGGGCGCATTAAGCTTCTTATATTGTTTAACATAGTAATAAACATTAACAAATTAACCTCCCAACCTCAAATTAAGTTTGGATTAAATTGCTAGAGTTTTGTTAGCATAAATGGGAAGGGGGCATTGCCCCCCCCCCCCCCCCCGCCAATAAGCATTCTCTTTGTATAGGTACATTCATGGACTCTGAGGCTGGCGAGATCATCCAGCAGGAGCAGTGGCTGAAGTAGCAGCGAGCCTGGCTGATTCTCGTTGTTACCCTGGTTGCAGCCACCACCTATCAGATCGGGCTGAACCCTCTCGGGGGGACTTGGCAGGATACAGCGTCCGGGCCAACCGGACACGTTGCCGGTACATCGGTGTTAGCCTATCTACATCCGGTTGCTTTTACCGTAGTGTAAGCGTGTAGGACCTTAAGCATCATTGTGTCTCTCGTGCTCATCATTGCTATAGCCTGCGAGTTCTTCCACCGTACGGTGCCAAGTATGGTCTCACTGGTTATCCTAGCACTCTTCGACCTTTCCCTCTTTCTCGCTGCCTACTTGTCCGCCTCCAACCCCATGAGTAGTTCCGCCGCACTTATTACCCTTGCTATAGGCTTCGGCATCATCGTGGGCATCGTCTTATTTGTGTTCGTCGTGAGGTATGCATACCGCGGGTCAAAGATTCCTTGTTTCTGTGTAGTTTCTAGTATTTAGTACCGTAAATTACTATGTGCTAATGCAATCTTTGCTTTTGGAATTATGTAGGTTTTTCTGGAAGCTCGCTACAAAAAAAGTACCTCAAGATTAGCTGTTGGCATGAGGTTAGGGTCGAGTAGCGTCCGGAGGGGCGCATGGTGGTCCGTACCCACAACACGGACGGGGCGCATGAAGCTTCTTATATTGTTTAACATAGTAATAAACATTAACAAATTAACCTCCCAACCTCAAATTAAGTTTGGATTAAATTGCTAGAGTTTTGTTAGCATAAATGGGAAGGGGCATTGGCCCTCCCGAATAAGAATTCTCTTTGTACAGGTACATTCATGGACTCTCAGGCCGGCGAGATCATCTAGCAGCGGCAGCGGCTGAAGCAGCAGCGGGCCTGGCTGATTCTCGTGGTTACCCTGGTTGCAGCCGCAACCTACCAGATCGGTCTGAACCCTCTCGGGGGGACTTGGCAGGATACAGCAACCGGGCCAACCAGACACGTTGCCGGTACATCGGTGCTAGCCTCTCTGCATCATGTTGCTTTTACCGTAGTTCAATCATGTAGCACCTTCAGCATCATTGTGTCTCTCGTGCTCATCATTGCTATAGCCTGCGAGTTCTTCCACCGTACTGTGCCGAGGATGGTCTCACTGGTTATCCTAGCACTCTTCGACCTTTCCCTCTTCCTTGCTGCCTACTTGTACGCCTCCAACCCCATGAGTATTTCCGCCACACTTATTACCCTTGCTATAGGGTTCGGCATCATCGTGGGCATCCTCTTATTTGTGTTCGTCATGAGGTATGCATACCGCGAGTCAAAGATTCTTTGTTTCTGTGTAGTTTCTAGTATTTAGTATCGTAAATTACTATTTGCTAATGCAATCTTTGCTTTTAGAAATATGTAGGTTTTCCTGGAAGCTCGCTGCAAGAAAGTAACCCATGATTAGCTGTTGGCATGAGGTTAGGGTCGAGTAGCGGCCGGAGGGGCGCATGGTGGTCCGTACCCACAACACGGATGGGACGCATGAAGCTGCTTATATTGTTTAACATGGTAATAAACATTAACAAATTAACCTCCCAACCTCAAATTAAGTTTGGATTAATTTGCTAGAGTTTTGTTAGCATAAATGGGAAGGGGGTATTGGCCCCCCTCAATAAGCATTCTCTTTGTATAGGTACATTCATGAACTCTGAGTCCGGCGAGATCGTCCAGCAGCGGCAGTGGCTGAATCAGCAGCGGGTCTGGCTGATTCTCGTGGTTACCCTGGTTGCAGCCGCAACCTACCAGATCGGGCTAAACCCTCTCGGGGGGACTTGGCAGGATACAGCGCCTGGGCCAACCGGAAATGTTGCCGGTACATCGATGCTAGCCTCTCTGCATCCTATTGCTTTTACCGTAGTGCAAGCTTGTAGCTCCTTAAGCATCATTGTGTCTCTCGTGCTCATCATTGCTATAGCTTGCGAGTTCTTCCACCGTACGGTGCCGAGGATGGTCTCACTGGTTATCCTAGCACTCTTCGACCTTGTCCTCTTCTTCGCTACCTACTTGTCCGCCTCCAACCCCATGAGTATTTCCGCCGCCCTTATTACCCTTGCTATAGGCGTCGGCATCATCGTGGGCATTGTCTTATTTGTGTTTGTCGTGAGGTATGCATACCGTGAGTCAAAGATTCTTTGTTTCTGTGTAGTTTCTAATATTTAGTACCGTAAATTAATATGTGCTAATGCAATCTTTGCTTTTGGAAATATGTAGGTTTTTCTGTAAGCTCGCTGCAAAAAAGTACCTCAAGATTAGCTGTTGGCATGAGGTTGGGGTCGAGTAGCGGCCGGAGGGGCGCATGGTGGTTCGTACCCACAACACGGACGGGGCGCATTAAGCTTCTTATATTGTTTAACATAGTAATAAACATTAACAAATTAACCTCGCAACCTCAAATTAAGTTTGGGTTAAATTGCTAGAGTTTTGTTAGCATAAATGGGAAGGGGGTATTGCCCCCCCCCCCCAATAAGCATTCTCTTTGTACAGGTACATTCATGGACTCTGAGGCCGGCGAGATCATCCAGCAACGGCAGTGGCTGAAGCAGCAGCGGGCCTGGCTGATTCTCGTGGTTACCCTGGTTGCAGCCGCAACCTACGGGCTGAACCCTCCCGGGGGGACTTGGCAGGATACAGCGTCCGGGACAACCGGACACGTTGCCGGTACATCGGTGCTAGCCTCTCTACATCCTGTTGCTTTTACCGTAGTGTAAGCGTGTAGCACCTTAAGCATCATTGTGTCTCTCGTGCTCATCATTGCTATAGCCTGCGAGTTCTTCCACCGTACGGTGCCAAGTATGGTCTCACTGGTTATCCTAGCACTCTTCGACCTTTCCCTCTTTCTCGCTGCCTACTTGTCCGCCTCCAACCCCATGAGTATTTCCACCGCACTTATTACCCTTGCTATAGGCTTCGGCATCATCGTGGGCATCGTCTTATTTGTGTTCGTCATGAGGTATGCTTACCGCGAGTCAAAGATTCTTTGTTTCTGTGTAGTTTCTAGTATTTAGTACCGTAAATTACTATGTGCTAATGCAATCTTTGCTTTTGGAATTATGTAGGTTTTTCTGGAAGCTCGCTGCAAAAAAAAGTACCCCAAGATTAGCTGTTGGCATGAGGTTAGGGTCGAGTAGCGACCGGAGGGGCGCATGGTGGTCCGTACCCACAACACGGACGGGGCGCATGAAGCTTCTTATATTGTTTAACATAGTAATAAACATTAACAAATTAACCTCCCAACCTCAAATTAAGTTTGGATTAAATTGCTAGAGTTTTGTTAGCATAAATGGGAAGGGGCATTGGCCCGCCCGAATAAGAATTCTCTTTGTACAGGTACATTCATGGACTCTGAGGCCGGCGAGATCATCTAGCAGCGGTAGCGACTGAAGCACCAGCGGGCCTGGCTGATTCTCGTGGTTACCCTGGTTGCAGCCGCAACCTACCAGATCGGTCTGAACCCTCTCGGGGGGACTTGGCAGGATACAGCAACCGGGCCAACCGGACACGTTGCCGGTACATCGGTGCTAGCCTCTCTGCATCATGTTGCTTTTACCGTAGTGCAATCATGTAGCACCTTCAGCATCATTGTGTCTCTCATGCTCATCATTGCTATAGCCTGCGAGTTCTTCCACCGTACTGTGCCGAGGGTGGTCTCACTGGTTATCCTAGCACTCTTCGACCTTTCCCTCTTCCTCGCTGCCTACTTGTACGCCTCCAACCCCATGACTATTTCCGCCACACTTATTACCCTTGCTATAGGGTTCGGCATCATCGTGGGCATCCTCTTATTTGTGTTCGTCATGAGGTATGCATACCGCGAGTCAAAGATTCTTTGTTTCTGTGTAGTTTCCAGTATTTAGTATCGTAAATTACTATGTGCTAATGCAATCTTTGCTTTTAGAATTATGTAGGTTTTCCTGGAAGCTCGCTGCAAGAAAGTAACCCATGATTAGCTGTTGGCATGAGGATATGGTCGAGTAGCGGCCGGAGGGGCGCATGGTGGTCTGTACCCACAACACGGATGGGACGCATGAAGCTGCTTATATTGTTTAACATGGTAATAAACATTAACAAATTAACCTCCCAACCTCAAATTAAGTTTGGATTAATTTGCTAGAGTTTTGTTAGCATAAATGGGAAGGGGGTATTGGCCCCCCCCCCCTCAATAAGCATTCTCTTTGTATAGGTACATTCATGAACTCTGAGTCCGGCGAGATCGTCCAGCAGCGGCAGTGGCTGAATCAGCAGCGGGTCTGGCTGATTCTCGTGCTTACCCTGGTTGCAGCCGCAACCTACCAGATCGGGCTAAACCCTCTCGGGGGGACTTGGCAGGATACAGCGCCTGGGCCAACCGGAAACGTTGCCGGTACATCGGTGCTAGCCTCTCTGCATCCTATTGCTTTTACTGTAGTGCAAGCTTGTAGCTCCTTAAGCATCATTGTGTCTCTCGTGCTCATCATTGCTATAGCTTGCGAGTTCTTCCACCGTACGGTGCCGAGGATGGTCTCACTGGTTATCCTAGCACTCTTCGACCTTGTCCTCTTCTTCGCTACCTACTTGTCCGCCTCCAACCCCATGAGTATTTTCGCCGCCCTTATTACCCTTGCTATAAGCGTCGGCATCATCGTGGGCATCGTCTTATTTGTGTTCGTCGTGAGGTATGCATACCGTGAGTCAAAGATTCTTTGTTTCTGTGTAGTTTCTAATATTTAGTACCGTAAATTAATATGTGCTAATGCAATCTTTGCTTTTGGAAATATGTAGCTTTTTCTGTAAGCTCGCTACAAAAAAGTACCTCAAGATTAGCTGTTGGCATGAGGTTGGGGTCGAGTAGCGGCCGGAGGGGCGCATGGTGGTTCGTACCCACAACACGGACGGGGCGCATTAAGCTTCTTATATTGTTTAACATAGTAATAAACATTAACAAATTAACCTCGCAACCTCAAATTAAGTTTGGGTTAAATTGCTAGAGTTTTGTTAGCATAAATGGGAAGGGGGTATTGCCCCCCCCCCCCCAATAAGCATTCTCTTTGTACAGATACATTCATGGACTCTGAGGCCGGCGAGATCATCCAGCAACGGCAGTGGCTGAAGCAGCAGCGGGCCTGGCTGATTCTCGTGGTTACCCTGGTTGCAGCCGCAACCTACGGGCTGAACCCTCCCGGGGGGACTTGGCAGGATACAGCGTCCGGGACAACCGGACACGTTGCCGGTACATCGGTGCTAGCCTCTCTACATCCTGTTGCTTTTACCGTAGTGTAAGCGTGTAGCACCTTAAGCATCATTGTGTCTCTCGTGCTCATCATTGCTATAGCCTGCGAGTTCTTCCACCGTACGGTGCCAAGTATGGTCTCACTGGTTATCCTAGCACTCTTCGACCTTTCCCTCTTTCTCGCTGCCTACTTGTCCGCCTCCAACCCCATGAGTATTTCCACCGCACTTATTACCCTTGCTATAGGCTTCGACATCATCGTGGGCTTCGTCTTATTTGTGTTCGTCATGAGGTATGCTTACCGCGAGTCAAAGATTCTTTGTTTCTGTGTAGTTTCTAGTATTTAGTACCGTAAATTACTATTTGCTAATGCAATCTTTGCTTTTAGAAATATGTAGGTTTTCCTGGAAGCTCGCTGCAAGAAAGTAACCCATGATTAGCTGTTGGCATGAGGTTAGGGTCGAGTAGCGGCCGGAGGGGCGCATGGTGGTCCGTACCCACAACACGGATGGGACGCATGAAGCTGCTTATATTGTTTAACATGGTAATAAACATTAACAAATTAACCTCCCAACCTCAAATTAAGTTTGGATTAAATTGCTAGAGTTTTGTTAGCATAAATGGGAAGGGGCATTGGCCCGCCCGAATAAGAATTCTCTTTGTACAGGTACATTCATGGACTCTGAGGCCGGCGAGATCATCTAGCAGCGGCAGCGGCTGAAGCAGCAGCGGGCCTGGCTGATTCTCGTGGTTACCCTGGTTGCAGCCGCAACCTACCAGATCGGTCTGAACCCTCTCGGGGGGACTTGGCAGGATACAGCAACCGGGCCAACCGGACACGTTGCCGGTACATCGGTGCTAGCCTCTCTGCATCATGTTGCTTTTACCGTAGTGCAATCATGTAGCACCTTCAGCATCATTGTGTCTCTCGTGCTCATCATTGCTATAGCCTGCGAGTTCTTCCACCGTACTGTGCCGAGGATGGTCTCACTGGTTATCCTAGCACTCTTCGACCTTTCCCTCTTCCTCGCTGCCTACTTGTACGCCTCCAACCCCATGAGTATTTCCGCCACACTTATTACCCTTGCTATAGGGTTCGGCATCATCGTGGGCATCCTCTTATTTGTGTTCGTCATGAGGTATGCATACCGCGAGTCAAAGATTCTTTGTTTCTGTGTAGTTTCTAGTATTTAGTATCGTAAATTACTATGTGCTAATGCAATCTTTGCTTTTAGAAATATGTAGGTTTTCCTGGAAGCTCGCTGCAAGAAAGTAACCCATGATTAGCTGTTGGCATGAGGTTAGGGTCGAGTAGCGGCCGGAGGGGCGCATGGTGGTCCGTACCCACAACACGGATGGGACGCATGAAGCTGCTTATATTGTTTAACATGGTAATAAACATTAACAAATTAACCTCCCAACCTCAAATTAAGTTTGGATTAATTTGCTAGAGTTTTGTTAGCATAAATGGGAAGGGGGTATTGGCCCCCCCTCAATAAGCATTCTCTTTGTATAGGTACATTCATGAACTCTGAGTCCGGCGAGATCGTCCAGCAGCGGCAGTGGCTGAATCAGCAGCGGGTCTGGCTGATTCTCGTGCTTACCCTGGTTGCAGCCGCAACCTACCAGATCGGGCTAAACCCTCTCGGGGGGACTTGGCAGGATACAGCGCCTGGGCCAACCGGAAACGTTGCCGGTACATCGATGCTAGCCTCTCTGCATCCTATTGCTTTTACCGTAGTGCAAGCTTGTAGCTCCTTAAGCATCATTGTGTCTCTCGTGCTCATCATTGCTATAGCTTGCGAGTTCTTCCACCGTACGGTGCCGAGGATGGTCTCACTGGTTATCCTAGCACTCTTCGACCTTGTCCTCTTCTTCGCTACCTACTTGTCCGCCTCCAACCCATGAGTATTTTCGCCGCCCTTATTACCCTTGCTATAAGCGTCGGCATCATCGTGGGCATCGTCTTATTTGTGTTCGTCGTGAGGTATGCATACCGGGAGTCAAAGATTCTTTGTTTCTGTGTAGTTTCTAATATTTAGTACCGTAAATTAATATGTGCTAATGCAATCTTTGCTTTTGGAAATATGTAGGTTTTTCTGTAAGCTCGCTACAAAAAAGTACCTCAAGATTAGCTGTTGGCATGAGGTTGGGGTCGAGTAGCGGCCGGAGGGGCGCATGGTGGTTCGTACCCACAACACGGACGGGGCGCATTAAGCTTCTTATATTGTTTAACATAGTAATAAACATTAACAAATTAACCTCGCAACCTCATATTAAGTTTGGGTTAAATTGCTAGAGTTTTTGTTAGCATAAATGGGAAGGGGGTATTGCCCCCCCCCCCCCCCCCCAATAAGCATTCTCTTTGTACAGGTACATTCATGGACTCTGAGGCCGGCGAGATCATCCAGCAACGGCAGTGGCTGAAGCAGCAGCGGGCCTGGCTGATTCTCGTGGTTACCCTGGTTGCAGCCGCAACCTACGGGCTGAACCCTCCCGGGGGGACTTGGCAGGATACAGCGTCCGGGACAACCGGACACGTTGCCGGTACAATCGGTGCTAGCCTCTCTACATCCTGTTGCTTTTACCGTAGTGTAAGCGTGTAGCACCTTAAGCATCATTGTGTCTCTCGTGCTCATCATTGCTATAGCCTGCGAGTTCTTCCACCGTACGGTGCCAAGTATGGTCTCACTGGTTATCCTAGCACTCTTCGACCTTTCCCTCTTTCTCCTCCCTGCCTACTTGTCCGCCTCCAACCCCATGAGTATTTCCACCGCACTTATTACCCTTGCTATAGGCTTCGGCATCATCGTGGGCATCGTCTTATTTGTGTTCGTCATGAGGTATGCTTACCGCGAGTCAAAGATTCTTTGTTTCTGTGTAGTTTCTAGTATTTAGTACCGTAAATTACTATGTGCTAATGCAATCTTTGCTTTTGGAATTATGTAGGTTTTTCTGGAAGCTCGCTGCAAAAAAGTACCCCAAGATTAGCTGTTGGCATGAGGTTAGGGTCGAGTAGCGGCCAGAGGGGCGCATGGTGGTCCGTACCCACAACACGGACGGGGCGCATGAAGCTTCTTATATTGTTTAACATAGTAATAAACTTTAACAAATTAACCTCGCAACCTCAAATTAAGTTTGGGTTAAATTGCTAGAGTTTTGTTAGCATAAATGGGAAGGGGGTATTGCCCCCCCCCCCCCCCCCCCCCCCGAATAAGCATTCTCTTTGTACAGGTACATTCATGGACTCTGAGGCCGGCGAGATCATCCAGCAACGGCAGTGGCTGAAGCAGCAGCGGGCCTGGCTGATTCTCGTGGTTACCCTGGTTGCGAAGACCGCGGCGACGGCGGCGACCAAGACGCGGGTGTAAAGCGAAGGTCCTTGGAGAGGGACCAAGGTTGGTTCTCTCCCAACTCATGAATCCTCGCCGCGCTGATACGCACGCTATGTGCTGATTCTGTAGGGATGATTCCACCACTGGAAAAAGATCAAGCCGGCCACAACCAGTAGGGGTTCCACCATTGGATTCTTCGGCTCATCAAGGAGAAGAATTCTTACATGAGTAAGCAGGAGTCAGGAGGGGAGCTCAGCCTAGGGCTGGTAGATCTTTGTGCCCTTTTTCTTGGATAAACTGTTTCTTTAGATATGTATATATACACATATTGCTTCAACTTAAGAGTCCTTAAGCATGTGTGCCAACCATACTAGCCATTGTTTATGTTAGTTTGTCTATCCAATTCATGCCCAATGGTACAGATGCTACATTTCGAGGCAATAAAATTCATCCTTTATCAAAAAAAAAATGGCCAATGGTACGGAGTGATTTGTTTTCACTACTCCACCTGAATTTTCAATTCGTGATGCGAAGGCCTATGTATGGGCGTAGATGTGGTGGTTCATACATGAAGCAATAGTATTTTTTTAGATTCTATTTTTGTGGTGTTCATTCTTCTGGGAGAAATGCATGTTATATGGATATTAAATATTTCAGTCGGTAGAAAGATAGGCACGTTGAAGTAGATCTATTAGGTGTAGTATTTGAAATGAACTCAACTGGACATATCCGACGCCCAAAATGCCGACTGTGGCGACGCAACACCCACAACCGAACCGAATCCAACCAAGACGAAGCATCTCCACGAACAGGAAGGAGGGCCGTCACCCCACCCCATCGCGATGCACCGGAGAGGCAAAGCGCCAGCCCGTGCCGTCCATGCCGACCGTCACAACTGGAGACACGAGCAACCAGGACGTAGCAAAGGGGGACGCTAGGACGTGAACACTAGTCCCGGTTCCCCAACCGGGACTAGCCAATCGGGACGAATGCTAGTCCCGGTTGGGACACGAACCGGGACGAATGGGGCTGCACGTGGCCCGTTCGGATGCAGCACGGCGGAGAGGCTTTCGTCCCGGTTCGTATTACGAACCGGGACTATTGACCCGTCAGATTTTACTTTTTCCAGAAATTTCAAAAAATTGTTTAAATTTATAAAATCAATAATGCTTATTCTGTAATTCATACAAATATGAATAAAATACCAAAATGTTCAGAAAAATAAGACCTATTTGATTATGTCAAATGCATGCATGTTTAAAAAACTTAAATTAAATATTTTTTAGAACTACAAAAATGCCACTACTAGTTAAATAAGAGGAACCACTATTACACATCATCGCCACGAATATATATATTACACACATCTCATTCGTCGTGCTTGGTCAAACATATTACAAACGGTACATGTAGTACACACGAGTTTCATTCTTATATATATACATCTAGTTTTACACTCACTATTTAATTTAAACCTTATAGTAGTATTCTCCTTTCGGATCTAGGACCTCCGCATCTAAGAATCCGGCAATTTCCTCTTGAATTGCTCGTATGCGATCCTGTGGTAGAAGGCCTTCCCGCAACCGTTCGATCTAATTTAAAAAGGATCAATATATATGAATGAAAGTAAACACAATTGATGGCAATAAACTAAAATTATGAATATTGCATACGCACTTCAAATTGTTCTAAGATTCTGCCCTTCTCACAACACGTCTGACGAATGAACTCGCAGACGTAGTATCCACATAAATGATTCCCACTTCCCTGGCTCAAGCACTTAACGGGAACAGAGTTCGATCAAAAAATGGTAATGGTATTGAACTAGAATCAAAGAGATGCGCGGATCTAGGTAGTAGTACTTACATTTATTTCTTTAAATGTAAGCTCCTTCGCCCAATCACCCCTAGTCCTGGCGGTGAATTGTTTCCAAGCCCTGCCCGGCAAAGGAAATGAATAAAGGAGTTATATATTAATTACTTGCTATCAGTAAATGAACGGAAAGTTGCCGATATAGTGCCATAATGATTGAAATTACCTCTGGAGGCATTCCTGCATGTCCGCCCACTTCTCAAGGGGTTTATGTAAGGAGTCCATGACTTGTACTACTCGTTTGTCAGGCATAATGATTAGCAGAATAAAGTGGAAGCTGCGCACGCATAAGTCATCAATTATACACTTAACATCAATAAATTAAGCGAAATAGAATGTGTAGAATACAGTAACACTTACTTGAAGTTGTAAGTAAATAGCATTTCTCTTTTGGTTTCGTTAAACCATAACGCATTTACCAAGTTATTCTCTGTTTCGTCGTAAAAATCATGGAGACTTTTTTCATGAACGAAATTTGGGTCAACGAACCCAATGTCATAGATTTGTCCTCTTTTGCATTGGAGAATCTTCATTCTGCATAATTAATATAGTGATGAGTAAGATTATAAATGCAATGAACAAGGTGAGCTAGCTAGAGACTTAATTACAGAAATAATACTTACAGACAATAAGCACTGATGACAGCTTTTTCAAGGGCGTCTTGTTGGTATAACTGAAATAATTCAGAAAATTCAATCATTACCACGCCAGATCGCCCGTAATGCTCGTTCTTATATCCCACGTGGATCCAATTTCCCCCTTTCTTTGAGTCTGTCATGTACCAACTATGCAATCTTCGCATTTTTGTTGGTAGATCTTTGACTAACTCAGGTTTGACGAGAGGATGCCCGGGCCGGTATTTGTATTTTGGAACTGTTTCTTCGTAGAATTGTAATTGGTTTAAGTACTGAGCAATAGACAAGACCTGAGCAGAGGCTGCTTCTCCGTACAGTGCAACAAACTCAGGATCGATGCCGACCGCACATTTGCTCGACCCCACCTCGATATCGGAAAACACTTTGAGCGGGGGGCACGATTGTTTTTGCTGTTCTCCGAGCTGGGCAACTGACTTCCGGCTTGCACTATCTTTCTTCGGCCGCCGTTTATTTGCCTGAGCCGACTTGAGAATAGAGCGGTCATAGTCTGGTGTCAGCTTTGGCGGGGGTTGTGCAAGGGTCTTCAACATTTTTGAGACGGCGGCTTTTTCTTCTGGGGTGTCGGGGAACTCTGCCGCTTTTTGCTTCTTTATCTTCAAGTTAGCAAACCACTCGTCCGTTTGGGCTTTTACGATCGCCTCATTTTCCTTTCCACGGGAAACCCATGTACCCACGGCTTGGAGCCTGAGGTGCCTCGTGTTCGTCCTTCATGTTCTTTATTCCCAAGGGCGCGTGCAAGCTCGTCATCCTCTCTATCGGGACGGAACCGTCCCTCTTCAACATCCTTTACTGCTTTCCTAATTTCTTCGATGGGTAGTAGGGGATTATCCTTGTGCCTTCTGGTATATATGCACTTTCCTTCTGCGTCCAATGTGCCCCCATGCCCGTAAAACCAATTTCTTGTCCGTTCGATCCATCCTTCTTTTATAGGCTCTGGAACGATCCCTTTATCCAGCAGGTCGGCCTCAAGTTTATCCCACTTAGGTATGGAACAGGCGTACCCACCAGCCCCCATAGTATGGTGGTACTTATTTTTAGCAGCATTTGCCTTGTTTATTGCAGACTTTAATTGAGCTTCCTCCGATTTCTTGTAATTCACAAAATCTTCCCAGTAGTCTCTTATCTTCTCATACCCGTGATCGAAATCCGGAGTTTAATCTTTCAAGATAAAGTCGGTGTACAATATTTTCTTAAATTTGTTGAATAACTCGGCCATCTTCTTAAGAGCCCACGCCTTGACTTTATCTTCTAGAGCTTTTTTTTGGGCAGCCATCTCCTCCTCATCTGGCTCCCCCTCCTCTGGATCCACCTCTGGCAACGGCAAGGTGAAATTAACCATGACCTTTTCAAAAAGGCGTTTTTTGCCTACGGGGCCGATCCAGCTAACTTCAGGATCCCTTGGCTTATTCCATTCTCGGATGGTGATCGGGATGTAGTCCCTAACAACAACACCGCATTGCTTCACAATTTTTTTCTAACATCAATTGGAGCAATGGGTTCGCCGTCTGCAGCGACTTCTTCGATCCTGTACCGGATATGGTCCTCCAACTTTTTGGTTGGGCCTCGTTTCGTCCTCACAGAGGATTTGCTCGATCCGGATGGTTAAAAGAAGAAAGACTGTTAATATGTGTATATGGACAACACAGGCTAAATTAATTAATATAAATATATATATATATATGCACCTCGTCGGAGTTTGTAATAATCAATGTTGCACCGGAGCCACCGGCTTCTGCCTTGTAGGCTTCTCCCTCATCGGAGATGCCGAGTTCGGCCTCTTTCCAGGCATTGAGAGACTCATCCCCCTCACCGGAGTCGTTCAGAAAGTGACTTGCGTCATCATCGCCGCGGATCATATCCTCGAGGATATTTTCCTCATTTTCATCTCTGCCGTGTGGTTCCATAGTTTCTGCAAAATACGAAAGTTATTTTCGGAGCCGTCTCTGCCGTATCGTTCAGAAAACTTGTAGGGATAGAATGGTACTACAAGGAAAGGCGCGCGTTGCTACGCCTGTTGTTTCTAAGCGTCGTAATGGTGATATATATGACAAATAATTTAGCATTTGATCTTGTCTGAAATGGAATAAAATTGAATTGTACTTCACATGAACATCACTTGAGCAAAATTGTACACAGCTCCAATTACACGGTGCACCGATTAAAAACATCACAGTATACAATTCTATCAATTCATACAAATAATTCTATCAATTCCATCAATTCATACAAATAATTCTATCAATTCCATCAATTCATACAAAACTGTATCAAATCCCATTGTATCGTAAATAAATAAATAAATAAATAATTGTATCAAATCCAATTCTATCATACAAATAAATTTGAAGCCTAAAATTAACTAACTAAAACTAACTAACTAAATTACTAACTAACTAAAATTACTAATGCACTAACTAAATTACTAAATAAAACTAACTAACTAAATTACTAACCCTAAAAGCAGCAGCAAATTCAACAATTTAAACTACTAACTAATTTAAATTACTAACTAAAACTAACTAACTAAATTACTAACCCTAAAAGCAGTAGCAAATTCAACATTTCAAATTACTAACAAATTTAAACTACTAACTAACTAAAACTATCATTGAATTTTTTTAACTAACTAAAACTAACTAATTTAAACTACTAACTAACTAAAACAATAAAGTTAGAGATCGCTACTCAGAACATATAGGACAAAACTTTCTAAAAATATGTACTCCCCGGTACAATTTATAGGGCACACACGTAGTTTAATAAACACATTTATTTTGTCAAAAAATAAATAAATTATACATCAAAAAAGTTATATCGTTGAAAACTTATAAATCCAATGGTATAATTTGTGTGACATAAAATTTGTATTTGTTGACAAAATTTGATGGTTAAAGTTTTTCTTAAACTGCGTGCGTGCTCTGTATTCCTATCATTACAATGTAGCAATAAATAATGCAATGTGTATGAATTAATGTATAATTATGATTTGCTAATAGTACTTAGTAGATATCTAAGCATCTGAACTCAGTGTATACAATTCACCTACACTCTCACTTCAGAAAAATGATCCATAAGTATAAATATTGAATACTGCCAGCGGTTGCGCCTTCTGAGTTCTGAAGATAGTTTCTGATCTTGGTCTCTAATAGTCGTACCCTAAAACCAGTTTGATATGAGCAATTTTTTGCACCCTAATAAATCTTCTGAATAAGGACACCTAGTGCACATATGACTAGGGGAGCAGGGGAGCAGGGGCACGGAGCAGGGGAGCAGGGGAGCAGCGGCTTCTTCGTGCGATGTGCGTGTGCGAGCTGCAGGAGGCGTGCGTGCAGGTGAGGTGCAAGTGCAGGGGCGTGGAGCAGGTGCAGTGCGTGCACGGGCTCGAGCACGTGCAGGTGCTCGACCATGGCGCTCTCGGTTGCGACAGAAAACGACGACGCATGACGTCGACCGTCCAGAGCAAGGGGGGAAACGGAGAAAGGGCCGGAGACGGCGGTGGTGCTCACCCTGGCGCAGATCGGCGACGGGGAGGAAGCAGGACGACGGCGGTGTCAGGCTCGGGAGGCGAGCATGGGCCGCAGGCGGGAGCGGAGGCCGCGCGAGGAGCGGAGGCGACGCGGGAGTCGGGGACGTCGTCACGGCGGCAGCCGGAGTCGGGGGCGGCAGCCGGAGTCGGGGACGGCGTCACGGCGTCGAGGGCGCGGCGGACTAGAGCAGTTGAAATGAGAGGAGTTGGGGAAGAAGAAGAAGAGGCCGGCCAGATTTAAAGGTACGGACCTTTCGGTCCGGTTGGTGGCACCAACCGGGACCAAAGGGTCTTTCGTCCCGGTTGGTGCCACCAACCGGACCGAAAGGTCCGTACCTTTAGGTCCGGTTGGTGCCACCAACCGAACCTAAAGGTCATTTTTGGCGGCACCGAAAAGGCACGCGCCAAAATGACCTTTAGGTCCGGTTGGTGGCACCAATCGGACCTAAAGACCTTTTTAAGTTTTTCAAAATTATAATAAACTTATAAATTCAATATTTTTTTATCTGTTTATCAGAAAAATGCAAATAATATATCAAATTGTTCATAAAAATGTAATCTATATATTTATTACAAATCCATTTTTCTTTAAGAATAGAGGTGAATTCATTTAAGTAAAATTTTTGGAATTTGAACTTAATTAATTCATTAAACTTATAAATTCAATATCTTTTCATATGTTTGTCAGAAAAATAAAATTAAAATATCAAATTGTTGATAAAAATGTAATCTATCTATTTATGACAAATTCATTTTTTTTTAGATTATAGGTGAATTCATTTAATTACAAAATTTGGAATTTGAACTCCATTAAGTCATTAATTAATTTTATAAATTCAATATCTTTTCATATGTTTATCAGAAAAAAGAAATTAAAATATCAAATTGTTGATAAAAATGTAATCTATCTATTTATGACAAATTCATTTTTTTGAGATTATAGGTGAATTCATTTAATTACAAAATTTGGAATTTGAATTCCATTAAGTCATTGATTAATTTTATAAATTCAATATCTTTTCATCTGTTTATCTGAAAAATGCAATTAAAATATCAAATTGTTGATGAAAATGTAATCTATCTATTTATTTAATTTATATCTATTGAATTAATTTATATCTATTGAATTAATTCATATCTATTGATTTAATTTATATCTATTAAATTCAATATCTCACTAAACTTTCAACATGAAAAGTGTTTAAATTTGAGCTCCAACGGTGCATTTGATATGCAGGCACTCACGAGCCACCGTTGGGCTGTATACAGAAATCCTTCAGGTAATCGACCGGATACGGTACAGAATGACAACAGTGGATCCCAATATTTTGCATACATATGCATGAATATCACACACATCTCCGGAAGTTGATAGTTTAGGTCGCAAGTTTTCAAAAGCAAGTAGTAACCTAAACTACGATCACAGAAAAGAGAACTGCAATGGTGATCACATACTCTGAAACTAACTTCGACCGGTTCCTGAGCCGCGGGGTGCTGAGCCGCCGGCGCTGCGCATCCAAAGAGAAGGAACCCTCACAGGGTCATAGCTCACGTGAGAAGGAACCCTCTGAAGAAACGACCACCTACTGTCATACTGTGTATCCAATAGATACATGTAGGGACGGACGTGCTCATCCTCCTCCCTGATACGGCGACGCCTCGGGGGCCGGCTCCCTCTGCACCGAGCATGGCCCACGCGACTGCCACCACAGAAGATCCGGCCCGTTGTTCTTCACCTCCTTCTTCTTCATTGTCTTCCATCGCAGTATCACCGTATTCTTCAGGGAACATAGGATAGTTGTCATCATCCTCTTCTTCTCCATTGTCTTCCATCATAACCCCTCTTTCTCCGTGCTTGGTCCAAACATTATAGCTGGGCATGAAACCTCTCCAAAGTAGGTGGCCTTGAAGGGTTTTTGAGGAAGAATGCTCCTTGACGTTCCGACAGTCCACACATAGACAAGGCATAAAACCATCCTCTTTGTTTGCCTCGGCCACAACGAGAAATTTATGCAGGCCTGCAATAAAATCGGGACTGCGTCGGTCGCCGTACATCCATCGCTGCCGTTCATCCATCTGCACATCATATAATGAGGTTTATCAAGTAGAATTAGAAAAACATATTGAATACTGAAATGACCACCGTACATCGACACATGCAATATTTCTGTATCAATTATAGATGAAAAGGATAAAGTTGCTAACCTCGGTCGAGGATATCATTTTGTGTGAACTTAAGTGTGGCTCGGGCATTTCATCGAACACATCTTGTGCGTGGCAAAGGAAAAAAAACTAGCACCACTTCCCACCAATCCAAGCAAAAAAAAAACAGAGGAGAGAAGAGGGGGGTGTGGCTGGGTGCATATATAGGCAGGGGAGGGGCATTCGTCCCGGTTCGTGCTACGAACCGGGACTAATGCTCGCGGCGCGCCACGTGTCCCGGTGTGGGAGCTTTAGTCCCGGTTCGTAGCACGAACCGGGACGAATGACCCCAACCCAACCGGGACCAATGCCTCACGGGAGCCTCGCCGGTCGAACCGGGACCAATGCCAGACATTGGTCTCGGCCTGTCACTGAACCAGGCCTAATGGCTCCCCCCCCCCCCCCCCTTCCCAAAGACCATTTTTCCACTAGTGGAGGCACCACCGGAGGAGCAGTGCGACCGCGTCCTAGGATGAGTCCCCCTCCCCCTCCACAAAGAGCATATTACCACCGAGAAACTACGTGCACAAGGAGGAGCGTGCCCCGTCGCAGCCGTCGACCGTGCGGAATTAGCCTGACGGCGTTCTCCGACAGCGACATGGAGCAAGGCTGCCGTGGGTGGGTCGCATGCACAAACTCTCAACTTTTTAGGGTACAATCAGAGCTTGAAGTGCTAGACTGCATTGAAGGGTGCAGAAACACACACGGTGATGCACTGCCGATGTTGCAACATCCTCAGAAAACTCGAACTCAATAAATTTTAATAAAAAGAACTTACCAGTGCATTGTTCCGTAATTAAGAGACCCCACAAATTACTGGCGTTTTCTTTAGGACCTCAAGAATGGCATCGAAGTTTGATGTTAGGGCTAGTATTTTGTTTGTTTTTTCTTTCAGTTTTGATCCTGCCTCGAGATTCGTCTTTGTCTGAGTCCTAGTGAAAAGTGAGACACGCAGGGCCCATCCTGCATGGATTTCCAGCGCAACGAGCTGAACGAAATGTTAATCTGGAGTGGTTAATTAGTCCCACACGGCTAGCTCAGCACCTTAAACACCAGCTTAAATACACAGAGGCTCCACAGCATCATCAGCCAGGCCCGGTAGCGCGAGCCCGTAACTCCAGCTAATCAATCAACGGAGGGCTAAACGAGTTGGTAATTCGGTGTGGGGTTAGTGAGCTCGAAGCCCATGTCATAATAGCCTCCTGGCTTTGGCCTCAGCAGGTCCCGGGCACCCTAGCCAAGGGGGCTTCGACTGGGCGTAAGTAATATTGGGGCTGGGGAGAAATACCTCAGTTCTACACCCGGCTCATATTCCTCCTCAGGAAGGAACGAGCTAAAATTGCCTGCTGGTTTCCTGGACACGACTTCTCCAGGGTGCATGTGCTCGCTCACTTAATCCCACCTTAATTATCAACTCTTTTATTTATTTATTCTGCACATAGTAAACTAACGAGAAATTATTCTAAGATATTATGATGGACAGTGATGCCGTCTCCAGCAGCTGAGATGAAAAAGCGTGCGCACACATATGCTTTGCTTCGGTTTTAAAAAAGAGCTTCTTATGTTTCTTATATTGTTTCTCCTTTTTTGTTTTATAAATTATATACTCTACGTGATATGTGGATTTACAAAGCTAGCTTATATTTACTTCCATTCTTGAAATCTGAAATTCCATTTAATAAATATTAATATTTTTCAATACCTAATAATTGTTCAATTTTATATTAAAAGTTCAAAATATAATACTACTTATTTTGCATGGAAGTACTAGTATTATCCAAAGTGTGCATGGTAGTACGTTCTTATCCACAAATTAATGCACTTAATTGTTGTTGATTTTTATTATTAATACAAAAAATTCATACTCATCCACAAATTAATGCATTTAAATGCTAATTAGTGCATTTGATTTACTATTAATTTTGACCTATTTATCCACTATAGTGCTCTAGTACAGCTCCAGCCACATCACATCCACAATGCTATAAAAGGAATTCCTATTTCGCTTTTTATGCTTCACAATTTGCAAAACAAACAAGCATCCATCAATCTGTTTTCAATTAGGAGCAACATCTAGCAATCAAAGATGAGGACCACCGTCATGCTTTTCCTCACCCTTGCCTTTCTCGTGATTGCAACAGGTACTCATTTGCTCACATAAACCTTCATTTGATAACAATTGTGGTTTCATTTTCCTTATGGTGGTCTTCTGTGTCAGCAGAAGGTACATGTTGGGGAAGAATTAATTACATGACTAATCCATGTGAGGAGACAAGGTGCCATATGTCATGCGAAGAATTTTTCCATGGGACTCAGTGTAGAAGGTGCACTTGGAAGTCAGAGTGTGTTAATGATCCGAGGCTTGCTGGGGGCTGCAAGTGCAGCGTTTGTACCCCGCAGAGTAATGAACTTAATACAACTAATTAGTTAAGATGTAAGGACATACTTACTAGAATAATAATATACCCATGATGGTGTGTTGGAGCAGAGATATTTATTGGACCATGATATGAAATATAAATTTTGTATACTGATCAAGATTCGGAACTTAGGGTCACTGCCTTATAAAGCGGACGTCTGGGTTTTGGAAAGTGTCATTGTGCGAAAAGACAGTGCAAGCTTTGTTATGCCGAAACCTAAATGTAAAGTCAGAGCCTCCTTCTTTGATCCATTCATTGATAAAGTCTTCGGGGCTGTTTACCTTTTGAATCGACAGTGATTTTACTACCCTTCCAGACTTAGCAGGTAATGAAGCTGCAGCGCTAAGAAAAGGGTTTGAAAGCTCTAAGTGGTACGATAAGCGGAATGAATCAAAGATGAAATGAATGAATTCAAGCCATGACCATGCCTCCAGTAGGAAGATCGAGGAACCGGTGCTGGCGCTCCTGGTGAATGGGATCGGGTGTTCAGTGTCCTTCTAGGTTCTGGCTGGTAGAGCAGAGGACTGCAAATCCTCTTTACGGATGACTCGAGATCATCAATTTTGAAGTTAGAAGAGAAGGATCAACTCTTCCCCAATAAATAAACTATCAACCTTCAAAAAAGTTTAAAACCTTGGCGTATTTAGGAGGAAGACACTTGAAGGCCCCGCTCTCCTCTGTCTCACTCAAGTGAATTGGTTTCGAGAGCATTCCGCCACTTTTTGGCGACTTTCACTTTCAACCCGATTCACCACCCCGTCAGGTCTAGACCCTTCGCTTTTGCTGAACAGATGTATAGAGGAAAAGGGTAGGGCTTCTTTCTAAAAGCCCACAGGATTTTGAAAGTGCGATTGAGAATTCCGCGTTTGCTGGCAACTTTTGGTGATCCTGTGTAGTTGCTTGCTTTCCGCTTGAGCTACTTTCACTGTGGGTCCTTGAGTGGATCCCACATTAGCTCCAAGACGCTGGTCTCTAACTAGAAAAGTAAATGCCTGAGCTTGAGAAGCTTCTGGCCCGGTGGGTCCATAAAACTCACTCGGATGTCAATGAGTCAGTTGCTCCAAATGAATCACTGATTTCCCCTTTATTTCCCTCGGAGCGCAAGGGGAAACAAGATTGAGGCTGGTGACTCAAGTGCTCTTCCTTTGTTTGAATAGGCCCTCTTGAGAGCGGATATCAATGCAGATGGATATCAAAATTGATACAAAGCCATGGCTGCGCTCAAGAGACTGTAGAGAGAGCTAGTGTGTAGGAAGGGAGCGGCCCACCTATCGCCGAAAGCATTTGTTCTACACGAACCTTACTTAATTTCGGGAAAAAGTTGCACCATAGTTTGCACCGTATTTCCGGTGTTGAAATACAAAGCAACATCCTTAATTGTAGGGTTTGTTTGTTGCGCCGGCCAACCACATGTATTCGTGGCAAAAGCATAGAGATCGCTGATAGGTCTTCCGCGTCTCCTAGGCGGCGGCGGCGGAAAAACATTTTCCTGCTCCAATCTCCGGCGATCGTGCTGGGCCCCTCTCATTCCGCTTGCCGCTCCGGTGGCAGGAGGGAGGGGGACCCCGTTTTTTGCATGGTACTTAGGGCTAGGAGTTCTCTGGCATGGCGCGCCGTTGGGGTGGTGGGAGCGGCGCCCGGGCAAATAAATCTGCCTCAACTCTTCTCCCACACCGGCGTTGTCCTTCATGGCGGCGTCTCGGAGTTGGTGGCACTGTGTGCTTGCCGATCTTTCAGATCGGTGGCTTTAGGGTTAATGGATGGTGTCGGCGAGGCGGCGACGACGATTCCATCAGATGGTTTTTTTCCTCCTGCTCTGTCCCCGTTGCTGCGGCGTTGTCTCCGGCGCCAAGGTGGAGCAGAGAGGATTCGTCCAGGAGTACGTGCAGACGGTGGTCTGCACTGGTGACAGCTGGAATATGGTGCACCTTGTGGTGGGTTCGTGGTTGAAGGCTGATGGTTCTGGTTCCCTACTCTGACATCGTCGCGCGTGGGTGCCAGTGCTGAAGTTCGATGGCGTGTCCGGGGACATGCTGCCCCGGTCTGTTTCTTTCAACGGCAATGGTTTGTCCTATGGCAAACTACATTGGAGGTCCGAAAAGCTGATGATCAGCGATGGAGCCGCGTCGAGCTTGGGTGAAGAGGTGATCTGTCTATTTTTTCTTGGTGGCTGCTACGGTGGTGCCGAAAAAGATGGATAGGCGTTGGTTTGTCACATAGGTTTATCCTATCTTTTCAGATCTGTAAGATCGGTTTATACGTACTTTGTATCTCATCTTTTATTTATCAATGATAATCGTATTACCTTGCAAAAAAAAACACATGTATTCGTGAGAGGAGTAGGCCCAAGTAGGATGACGACCTTAGGTCGGGCCGGGCCTTGAAAAGCCCGTACAGAAAATACCAAGACTGATCCTAGCCCGACCGAAAACAGTAAAACAGTGTAATTTTTCTATTTGAAACAACTATTTTAATTAATTTGGAGTGTAAAAATACGGTATTACACCTATTTTTAATAGGACGCGACTAACGAGCTGCCGCTACACAATAAGCTAAGCATGCTGCGGATTTTGCTCCGCTCCTTTGCATGCATGCAACTAGTGACACAGCCATGACACCATCAAAGATTCTTTTGATTTCAAACTTTAAAAAGTTTTATCTCTTCAACTGTTGATCCGATTAACGTTCTGTTTTCACCGTTGACTTAGTCGCGACGAGAGCTTCGAAACTAGATCCCATGTTGATATATTTTGACAACTTTTTTTCCGTTATTACTTGCCAGACCCTCCTCACATACTTGCCAGGTATGCACTACTAAGTTGCCGGACTAAAATAACTTAATTGCCAACCTCCTATATGTCTTTTAAGGTTGCATTATGTTACCTTCTGTGGGGTAATACCATATATTCGATGTTGTAAAACACTTTAAGACATACTTAGTACTTTGCATATCACAACGATATCCGAAAACATGTAAAAAACTTATTGGCAACTATGCATAATTGTCGTGACAACTGTTTGATGCTAGTCTGGCAACTAAGGCACCATACGCTGGCAAAAGGTGCGACGAAAAAATATCGTCGAAACATATCAATATGAGATCTAGTTTTAAAACCCTCGTCGATACGAACTCAGCGGTGTAAACTGATCGTTAATCGGACTAACAGTTTAGAAGATAAATCATTTTGAATTTTAGGATTTAGAAATTAATGTCGTGATGTCAGCATGAGGTGGCATATATGCATTGTGCTATCTTTATAAGGGATATTCGTATGCAAACACCAGCCGCACGGGAACACTAATTTGCAAGTACGTGCTCATTAGATTCTCCGTTTTTAATAATATACTAAATACTGGAGCCCAAGCCCGGCCCAAACGTCGGGCCATCGGGTTGGGCACTTCTCTGTTTTTAATAATATACTAAGGGTGCGTTTGGTTGAGTGGCTATGAAAAACTGGTTGGGGGCACCCCCAACCACCTGGTTGGTGGTAGCCATTTTTCATGTTTGGTTGTGTTGGTTGGTTGAGCCAAGTTTTTGTTTGGTTGAGGGGATAAGAAGTGGTTAGGGGTAGCCATGTTTTTTTAAATGTTTAAAACAGAAAAGTTTGTTCAAATATTATTAATATATATAAAAGGATAAGTTTGTACAAATATTTAAAAGGGGTGAATTTTTTTCAAATATTTTAGAAGGAAAATTTTGTTCAAATATTTAGAAGGAAAAAGTTTGTTCAAATATTCTTAATATATAAAAAAGGAAAATTTTGTTCAAATATTTAAAAGAGGTACAATTTCTTAATATATTTGAAAGAGAAAAGTTTGTTCAAATATTCTTAATATATAAAAGGGAAAAGTTTGTTCAAATATTTAAAAGGGGTGAAAATTCATAATATATTTTAAAAGAGAAAAGTTTATTCAAATATATAAATGGGTTAAAATTTCAATTTCATGGGTAAGGTGAACACGTGGCAAAACGTTTTGCAAGTGGCCGCAGCACCTCGCCCGCGAGTGGTTGGCTTCAACCACCACTTTTGTGGTGGTTGAGCTCAACCACCTTTTTGAGGGAATCCTATATAACTAAGAAGATCACCCCCACTATCTATTTCTCTAAACATGCAGCTATGCCACCTCAGCAGGCCCACCCATCACCATCTAGAGTCCATGTCATCCCATGCATGCAAATCAAGTGCGGCAACCTGTTCCTGTTGTTGCCTTCCCAGCTTTCAGTCCCGAATGATATATGATGGGAGGTGTCCCATCAGTTTTCTCCACGCTCGGACTGTGGCTTCTGATCCCTCATCTTCTCCGCAGTAACTGTTCTCTTCATCTCCTAATTAGTTTAACTCCTTGCAGTAGAAACTAATTAATCGATCCTAGCCTGTAGTTGAGGCAGACGAGTAGGCGGCCCTCCACTTTATCTCCCCCTTCCACTACTCCCATAGTCCCATGGACAGAAGCTTCCGCAACCATCGTCCCTGACTCCCTGTACAGGTTTGCTTGGCTGGTCACATAGCTGCTCAAAGCTCAATATCCATTTGATCCAGCGACGAAGAAGCGGATGACTTAAGGGCCCTCTCTCTCTCCCTCCAGGATGCGGTTACAGGAGACACTAGCAATAGTTATATAGGATCAAGATGCAATATGAGACTGCAGTTTGGGTTTTCTATTTTTCTGGATGTTGGTTGAAACAATACTGTAAGTTGCTTTACCCCTCTTTCTCCTTTTTTTCTGCATTTTATACGTCTAACTCTGTCAAAAGCTGGGCTAAATAAAGCCTCCGTTTCTAAAACACGAGTTGGTTTGTTGCGTTTAGATGATAATACAGACACATGATAATTTGCAATAAGTGGGTTTTCCATTTTTCAGGCTATTTGTTGAAACAATACTATAAGTTGCTTTACCCCTCTCTCTCTCCTTTTTTTCTGTATTCTATACGTCTAACTCTGTCAAAAGCTGGGCTAAATAAAGCCTCTGTTTCTAGAAAAACGAGTTGTTTTTTTAGTTTAGATGATAATACAGACACATGATAATTTGCAATAGCTACATCGTGCCTACCGGACACTAGCAGACGTACTGAATATTTGGGCCAACTTAGACTCATTGGCTTCTACTGATGGTACTGATGATCTTCTTGGAGTCTTGGTAGTCAAGAGCCTTGGATGCAGACCTAAAAAGTGTTGCTTTTTTCACTATTTCCAAGTGGGTGTATGCCGATATTTCTGATTTGACAATTTCACGGTGATTACGGGTATTGTGTTTGCTAGAAGGTGAGTATTAAATATCCGTCCCTTCTTTCCTTATGCGATTTATTTCTAATCTTCCGCTCATTTGTGAACTGTTTTCTGTCACTATGCTAGATTTCATGATATATTGATCTGATTTTCAGATATAACTACGAAAGGCTGATGGCCGGTTCATTTCAAGTATGAGTTTACAAGAGTTAATAGATGATCATGTCTACCCGTTTTCCACATTGTGGCATATAAATTTCAAAAAAAAATTGGGTGAGGATCCATGTTAGATTTTTTTCCAGTTTTTATTAGATCATTATAATTTTGTTAGGTATAAGCGTACAACCATAGAATGTACTTTTTACAAACTATGATATACTAATGGTCCAAGGTAATAGATACCTTAAGTATGTAATACAAATAATGTATGTGTGATTAGTCATTCAGCCTGTTCCACGTTGTGCTCAAAATGTTATGCTTATCATCTAAAAAAAATGTTATGCTTATATATACAACTAATTCTGATCTACTGTTCTCAATATATTTAAAAAATACTTTAGGGAAAATTTGTCAACTACTCAACATGTTTTTCCTTTGCATCAAGCAACAGAATCCCGCAACAACGCGCGGGGCATCATCTAGTATGCTTAAAATGTGGTTACCCTCAACCACCCCACACTAGAAACCAAACACAGGGCAACCACCTAAAAACTAGTTACCACTAACCACCCGAGGGTAGCCACCCAACCAAACACACCCTAAATACTGGAGCCCAAGCCCGGCCCAAACGTCGGGCCATCGGGTTGGGCACTTGGGCTGCCCATGCCCAGGCGTACCTACACTTTGCTAGGTGTCCCCAGCAAACGGGAAGCAGAAGAACACACCCTCTTCACTCTCGTTGCTGCTGCTCCTCCTGTTCGTCTTCCGAACCAATCTCCCCTCGCTCGCTCCCGGATCGATCGGTCGCGGCAATCAAATCCCACGTTTCCCTCGACTATTCCGTTGCGAATCCGCGTGCTTTCTCTTCTTTTTTTAGCGCCTCCAATTTTTGTGTGGCGCCGCGCTGTCGCTGCCCGCTAACAACAAAATCCCGTGTTTTCAGATTCTTGTTTTCTTTTTTCGGTTCCTGGATTCCGCCTCGCTCGCTCGCTGCTGCCGCCGTCCCCCGCTCCCGGCTCCGTCGAGATTCCGGCGCCGGCGCCGGCCACGATGAACACGTGAGGTCCGCCCCCTTCCATTTCCCCCTTTACTTCGAATCTTTTCTCCCGATGCAGAAATCGGATTACCTTCTACTGACCGATGCGCATCGATTGCGTGGGTGATGTGGGGATTTGGGCTGTTAGATAGATTATCGTGCGATTACGACCATCTTTCTGCGCGTGTTTGTTTATCATGATGCGAATAGACATCAATTGGTTGGAGTCAGTGACGAGCAGCATAATCTGTGCTCGCATACTTAGTAATCTGTGCTCGCATACTTAGTTAATTGCTGTTATACCCCTATCTATCCTCCAAGATGTTATGAAACTTTACAGCTAAGATCAGTGCTTATAATGGCGCTGACATTGCTTTCGGTCTGCACTGCCGATCCTTGCTGTCTTGGCCTAATTTTTGCTTGCTTGCTTACTGAATGAATGCTTGGTCAATTGCTGGGAAGTAGAGCTTATAGTGCCAATAAATAGATAAAGAGGTCAGGGTGCTCCAAGTAGCCGAGCAGTTCGTTCCATCATTCTTCATGTCCTAGATAAGTCGATGACCATTTGTGAAGGAATATTATTTGATGCCTTGATTTTTCTGTAGCGTTTGTCTGTACTCCTCCCCGTGTCGAAGGCAGTGGTCGGTGAATATGTCTTGTGTTTAAATCTACTTGTGTTGATGCAGGAATACCGACAACCACTTTTCAGAGGTTAATAGTTTCTTACTGCACTAATGTTGCTCACCAGAACGATAACCTGTTTTCATTCGTGGAATTTAAAGCCTTGCTACTTTTCATCAATCAGGGCCAGCTGCTAATACACAAACCGGTATACATCTTCCCTAACAACAGGTAATTATTTGATACTACATCCTTCTGATAGATTATACTAATTTGGGCTGTTAGATAGATTATCGTGCGATTGCCACTATTTTTCTGCTCATGTTTGTTTATCATGATGCGATTAGACTCTGCCGTCAATTTGTTGGAGATTCACCAGTATAATCTGTGCTCGCATACTTAGTTAAATATTTCTATACCCCTATCTATACTCCAAGATTTCTTAAATTTTACAGCTAAGATTAGTGCTTATGCTGGGCCTGACATTGTTTTCTGCCGAATGTTTGATGTCTTATCCTAATTTTGCTAGCTTAACGACTGCTTGGTCAACTGCTGGGTAGTAGAGCTTTTAGTGTCAATATACATAGACAAAGAGGTCAGGGTACTCCAAGTAGCCGAGCAGTTCGTTCCATCATTGTTCATGTCCTAGTTTAGTCGATGACCATTTGTACGATTCCTTGATTTTTCTGTAGCATTCTTTTGTACCCCTCCCCGTGTCGAAGGCAGTTAAATCTACTTATGTCGATGCAGGCTCTCTGTGAAATGCGCGCCTCAAGTAACTGACAAAAAGGCTCACGTCACATATGCAATGTAACGGATCTCCCAGGAATACAGACAACCACTTTTAGGAGGTTAATAACTTCTTACTGCACTAATGCTGCTCACCAGGACACTAACCTGTCTTTGTTTGTGGAATTTAAAGACTTGCTACCTTTATTCTTTTCATTGATCAGGGCCAGCTAGGACACAGACCGGTTTACGTCTTCCCTGACAGTAGGTAACTATTTTTTATTACATCCTTCTAATAGCAACCATCTTCAGTGGGCTGTGCTTGACTAGGCTTGATATCTGGTTTACTGCTGATGCGGCACATGTATTTAGTGAAACAAGAAAGATTATCTGATAACAACTATCTTCGGTGGGTTGTAGTTGACTAAGCTTGATGTCTGATTTACTGAAACGAGAAAATCATGCATGAATAAATGAAGACAAAGGAGGCGCAATAAAGCTTAAGCATTCTATCCACGTAGATGAACCACTTTGGGATATTTGGTGCTCATGTTTGTTTGACTGTTTGTCTGAACTGCACTACTTCTTACAGAATATTAAAGATTAAGAAATAAAGGTCTCTGATCAACTTTGTTCCACTAGTATGTGACGAATCTAGGAAACTTAGGTTGGAAGTGCATAATTGATGATTGACGGGAGTGTAAGATGGGTATATTTATAGTCGGTGATGAGTACACTGTTATCTATAATGTGCCTCTTTGTTTGGGATGTCATATAGTATGAAGGGTATATGTAGATTAATTTATCTTTTGTGAAAATAGAGGTCATAAAGTTTTTCTTTTGCTGGGATAATTAATGAAGTTGCATAATGATTAGAAAATTGTTGTACATGAACAAACTATCACTGAAACAGCCATTTTATTGCCTTTTTACGCTTTTGCTTCTTAATTTTTATTTGACTGAAACTTTTGCTTATTCTCTGCTAGTTTGTTAACACTGTCCGCTTGCCAGCTTACAACAATCATATGTACCAGAATTTTCATCGTGATGCTTTCTACATATACATGACACAATCAGCAAACACTTATAGTTTCAGCCCTCAATATCCTTTTTTTTTTTTCAGGGCAGTCACTGTGGTCCTTGATACCTTGTTAATATTCATTTTGTAGAGAAGCTACTTGTTTACTTTCTTTTTTGTGGTGTGGCAGGGTCAGTAAATTTACGTGCTTTCTCTTGGGCGCAGTTCAGATTGGAAATTGACACCATTTCCATCTAGCACACAGAGGCAAACAAGACAAGCTATTTGACATCAGAAACTGCTGCCAGACGGCTTTGAGATAGATCAGCCGAATGAAAAGAATATGCAGGATCAGGACATTTCTATCAAACCACTTCCCAGTGGAGGAAGCACTTTAGGACATAGGAAAAAAGTTAAGAATTCATTGACAACATGCCCTACCTGCCACGTGGTTGCAAATTCCTCTTCCAGGCTTGTTACTACTCCTCTGATATCTGAGTCTGATATTTTGCATGATGATGATAAGCCTCCTAAAAGGAGTTCTAAGAAGAGGCGAAACAAATGGAAACAGTGCAGGCGAGCAACCCGTGATAATCTTAATTTGTTACCAGAACTCCTGTGTGGGGAGCAAATTGATGCCGCTTCTTCTGTTGAGGTGCTTCTGCCTGATTTACTGGCTGACAAATTGTCAGATACCTCATCCTCTGCCAGCTCGTTGGTTAAAGACGCTAATTTGGGCAAAGATAGTACCGAGACCAACTATGGATATGTGGAACACGGAACTATTCTGACTTTATCTCCACTGGAAAATGATGGGAAGGATGACCCTGGATGTACAGGTTCATCTCATATTACTGCAGGAGAAAGTGTTAGCTGCAAAGGTGCTCCTTACTTGAATGTTGGACCAAATACTGATGATTCTTTTGAGTTTGGTGGATCTGCTGCCACTGAACATGTATATTCTTATGTGGGTGAAGAAAGCAATGGCTGCCAGACGTCATTGTGTGCCTGTGTTTGCAACTCCAATGGTGCAACAGCAGAATCATTCTCTAAGGTGCGAAACAGTCACAACTGTGGGAATAGCAGTATCTATTTTGAGGGAAGGTTAACCATCAAAGATGAAAATAAGCTAGATGGTTTGCAACATGGATCTTCCACAGATCTGGATAATGTAAACAACGCATGCCATTTGACAGATGTCCATTTAAGTGGTACTCATGCTGAAGATGTTACTGATAGAAGTAGTCATACTGAAAGAGTTCAGTGCAGCAGTGAAGCTTGTAGCAGCAAGATGTTTCTTCCAGTTAGTTCAGGGAGGAGTGGAAGAAGATCAAGAAAAACATCTAGCTGTAATAATTTGACTGCGACTAATAGAGTAGTTGGTACTAATAGGCATAGGCATAGTGGAAAAGAGAATCCAGTTTCTGTGTGGCAGAAGGTAGAAAAACTTGACAAGAAAAAATCATCTGGAGCAGGACATGTGGTTGTTCCAGCAGTTGAGGACAAGAGTGCACTAGAAGACACTAACAAGGGTGTACATCATGATCCAAGTAGACCAATGGATAAACATCGCTGTAAAAAATCATGCAAACTGCGTTCTTTAGATGTGGCTGTTGAAATGGGGCTTACCACTGAAAATGGTCCAGTGAACTCTTGTCGAAATTTTTCCAGATGCATGTACAAGAAACAAACACTATTTCTGCATGAACAAACAAGTTTTCCTTGTAAAATGGGTAGTTGTCAGTCACCGAGGAACTACTATGCTCCTAAGAATGGTATTCCCAAGATGCCAAAGAACCACTCGCAACCAATAGAAGGATTGTCCATGTTACAGCTACTATTTGCCAGTGACATCAATGATAGACCAATTGCAACTGGTATTGAGAAAACAACACTAACACCTTACAACTTGGATTCTCATTCGGTGCCCCAAGCTATGTCCAAGGAAGCATGCTCATTGGTCATTCAAGATGATACTCATTCTCCATGCCTTGAAAATAAAGCCACATCGACAGATTTGGACTCCAGGAACTTGTGTGCCGATCCTTGTGCTGCAGAAATGGAAGAAACCCAATGTGTGAAGTCATATTCTGCTGCTGCACACATGTCACATAAATGGGTTCCTATTGGAAAGAAAGATATACTCCATTTGGGTGTTCCCGAGGCTTCTGTTTTTGAAGCATCAGTTCCAGCAAATGATGTTTCTGTTCATGCTAATATAGACGTACAGAGAAATGCTTCAGATGTTCCTGGGTCAACTAAATGTGAAGGAGGCAAAGTCGCGACTGCTGAGCTTAACTTATCTGGACAGCTTGATTCGAAATGCCAAGGACATGTACAAACTGGGACTGCTTTTGGTAAGATAACAGAAGCAGTCAGCGATGCTTATAGGGCTCAACAGAGAGCGGAAGATATCCAGCTTCTCATTGGCAGGCCTCTGGCTGATTTTGAACAGTTTATTTACTCCGCTTCTCCAGTTCTGCACCATAGCTCCTGCCCTATTGGCTGCAACTCTTCTTCACAGGCATGGCTTAGAGATTGCTTGTGTTTTCATCATACCGCGGATATCTCTCTAAGTAGCATCTGGCAGTGGTACGAAGAACCTGGCTGCTACGGCTTGGAGGTAAAGGCACATGATCTTCGTAGATCGAAAGGCTTCTGGAGTAGTCATTATCAGTTCAATGCCTACTTTGTGCCATATCTATCGGCAGTTCAATTGTTTGGGAAACCTAAGAGAACCATTGATAAGGATGCAGCCGATATGGGTCCAAGATCTAAAACATCTCCATGTATGAAGTCTCTCCCAATATTAGCAAAGCTTCTACCTCAAGAGTCTAATCAGAGAAATAGCCCGTCCGCTTTGCATATTAAAGATGATCAGCAGTTGGAAACTAAAGAGCCCATATTTGAATTTTTTGAATCTGAACAACCGTTTTGGCGACGACAATTATTTGACAGGTGAGTTTGAGCCTGCCTTCATGAACAAAGGCGTCCAGGATTCTGGATGCTTATCTGTTAGCCTTTTTAATGCCTGGATATTTAAGTATAGACCTTCATATATATACTTATTGAAAATTCTACATGTGTATTGCACTACATTGTGAATGTGCTAGAAATGAAGAAAATAAATGAGCAAACAAATATGCTGATATTAATTATTTTCCGGTTTGTAGTGATGAATGTCATGCCTTGGGAATCTTCTTTCTAGCGATTCCTCCATGCAATAGCGCTTTCTCCATTTCTCATTACCATTGATTAATTTTTTTAACTAGCATCTCATGCTTGTATGCTGAACTCTACGAAGATACTTTGTTTTTTAAAACGTTCATTTTGAAATCTAATTGCAATTTTACTAGGGTGAAGGAGCTGCTTGATGGTGCGAAACAATCAAATTGCCAAATATCAGGAGACCCAAAGAATCTGGATCTGAACCTGCGTGATCTGCATCCTGCCTCTTGGTCTGTTGTATGCTCCAGCAGTATCTGCCCCATTACCATCTATCTGCGCATTCTTGTATATAGAATATGTAAAACTACTTTGAGACGAGATTCTTTTTAGATTAATACATTATTTCGGATTTCAGGTACTGTGTTGCATGGTATCCCATATACCGTATACCCGATGGGAAATTCCAGGCTGCTTTCCTGACGTACCATTCTCTCGGGCACTGGGTTCACCGAACAAGCTCGTCTGGTCATAGCCGCGCTGTTTTGCCAGTGATGGGTCTGCAATCTTACAATGACAAGGTAAAATGGCCGGTATGGCTCCTGGCACTTGAGCTTGCCGTTGATTTTCTTTCAAATAAAATTGAAGCGGTGGCACATGTTTGCTGTTTTGGTCCCAAGTCAACTGTTAGCATGTTAATAGCACATCTGGCTGTTGGTCGAGTGGATGTTTTCAGTTTTCTACTGCACTTCACAATTCTCGAAAAAGAAAGCAACTAGCGCACTTCCTCACCCACCTGAGCTCTGATCCTCTGTTCTGAAAACCGTAAACATGTATATGTTCACACAACCAACTCTTTACATATCATTCGTGTACTCGGTCGTATTGCAGGGGGAGTGGTGGTTCCAGACAAGCAGATCTGGCCGTCCTGAAGACGCTGCCGCCGCCGAGTTGGAAGATTCCTCCTCGCCCAATCATCCGCTGTCTCAGGTTCTGAGAGAAAGGGTGTCGACGCTGAAGCAGGCCGCGGCGGCGATGGCCAGGGCTGACGTGCCGAGCAAGGACCAGACGCTGAGCAGAAACCGGCACCCGGACTACGAATTCTTCCTCTCCCGGTACCGGTAGACTACAGCGTCGTGTTTCAGAATGCCGACACGAACGCCTCTACCCTGAAATTTGAACCGTGTCGACGATGTCTCAGCGGCTCCCTGGAACTCAAGGCTTCCATGCAGTTATAGCCTGTGTTACCCTGTATATATGTGTGTTACATGTGTAAGGTACTGCTCAACTGACAGACACCAGACCAGAGCCAGCTTATTAGGTAGGGTATTAACCCTTGTTAATTAGTTAGCTGATGTTTGTACATACATAGTTTATGCAATGCAACCATGTAAACCTTTTCTTAGTAGCTGCACGTCACATACATCTTTCTGTCTGTCAGGATTCAACACCATGTAGTTGTAGGTTTTGTTAGTGAAGATGCTGCTCATCAAGCGACACCAGCTAGTCATTTCCCTGCGCTGCAGATACAGTCATTTGTGTAACCTGATGCATTACACACAGATAGACCTGACATTTCTCATCAACAAGGCAGCTTATGTTCACAAAAATTTAGCACCATTCAGTGAGTCGGACGGCTGGATGAGTTGCTGATTACCAGAGCAGCATTCGAAATTCAGCTACTACGTACTACTCTTTTTCCTGCTCCCTCATATCAGGTTTTGTCAAACTCCAACTTTGCAAAGTTTCGAATGATGCTACTACGTTGTTAGCATATAAAACCTAATATCAAAAGATGATGCTATTGGCTTATTGTTTGAGTTCAGATTTGTTATATACTTACTGTGTGCACTTGCCATCGTCATCGCTGCTGACGCGACCCCTACGCATGCACGCGACGGAGGGAGGAGACTTAGGATGTGTTCGGTTCTGGAACCGCGGGGGACGGAACGGAACCATTCCATTCCGAGGGCATGGAACGGTTCCGACCCCGTGTTCGGTTCGGAAAAATTCGAGGAACGGAACGGTTCCGACCCCGTGTTCGGTTCGAAAAAATTCGAGGAATGGAACGGTTCCGACCAGCTAATTAATCAAGATTAGGAATAATTAATCAAGATTAGGAAATAATTAATCAAGATTAGGAATGATTAATCAAGATTAAGAAATAATTAATCGAGATTAGCGATAATTAATCAAGATTAGCGATAATTAATTAAGATTAGCGATAATTAATTAGCGATTAGCGAGCCGTTCCGCGCGATCCGGCCGATTTGGACGGATGCCTCAGGACGGCATCTGGGGCGAATATTCCTTTTTGAGGGACTAGTTGGTTCCGTTCCTTCCCTCCAACCGAACACAGGAACGGGTCCTAGGAACGGAACCGACCCGTTCCGTTCCTCCTAATTCCGGAACCGAACGCATCCTTACTGTTGGGCACGTCCGGTGGTCGGCGGCGGCCTTGCAGTAACGTGCAATGAGCCAGTCATGTGCTGCTGTCTGTCTATGGTCTTTTGCATTCACATTGTACTGTGAGCTATAGCACTAGTGCGAGTAATCAATAGAGATCCGGGAGTAGCTAGCACTCAGCTCATATACGATTGACTATAAATAGGGGTGTCCGCATGAGCACGCGATCATCTCCATCAAGTTCACTTACAAGGATAACAGTGGGAATATACATGTCAACAATTTATGGGGCGGCCCCGGTGGCCGCAAAGGAAGGGTACGTGAACCGATTATATTTGTTAATATAACACATCTTATAATTATGTACAACTCCACCCACTATTAATCATCACTTAGTATAATGCATGATTTTTTTCTCCAGATTGAGACCTTGAGGAATCACTTAGTATAATGCATGTGTTATATATATATATATATTAGCACATAATTGTGTTTTGTTACGTGTGTGCGTACTTTTTGGCAAAAACATCTAAAAGAAAATCTGGCACATAGATGCTAGAATGAACTATGTATCTTCCGATTCTCATGGAAAAATCATTTGGTTTTTATGCAGGAAAAAGACAAGAATAGGGACCTAAATAAGCATGGGTACATGTTATTAGTTTTTTTCACAGGCCATAAGAATGTGTAACTTTTCACGAAACTTAAATTTGCACATGACACTTAGCCTTGTAGGCCTGAGAATTTGGTTCCGATTATTTTGAAGAATAAAAAAATTGATGCAAGAGTAAATGCACCATACATGATACATCATTGTCAAGACAGGTGTTTCTTCAAAATTCTATTCAAGTAACAGAAGATTCAGTTACGCTCCTTGAGAAGGATGTTTTAGAAATTGTTTGGACGTCACACATGAAAAACACATAAAGTATATACCCAAAGAAAAATTAATTGTACACTAATAATGTTTAGATTAATGGTAATATCCCCACGATTTTCTCTGATGTTCTTCCTATGCGGTTTTGAGTTTTCTAGCAATTTCCAGCATCCGCTGGAGAAAAAGAAATAACATAATGTCAAAAGGCAGTAGCAAGATACTCCTATTCTATAGGTTTGCTCGAATATCTCGTGCTATGTCTTTGAGCGACATGAGGAAATATATCTTTTATTATTTGTTAATTTTCCAGCTACTCATTCAGATCTGGAATGTATATGATTTTGTAATATTTTATTTCTTCTTGGCGGGAAATGGATATACTAGGAACAAAGGGATTTCTATAGGATGGGCAAGGCTCGGCCCAGTAAGAAAGAAATGGGTTTTTTCTAGGCCGGGCTACCTGGGCTGTTCGGGAATTGGCCCTCCATTGAACGATGAAACGTTCTAAGAAGAAGAAGAAAATGAATTGAACGAACAAGAAGGGGATCCAGCTAGCGGCGGCGCCGCCGCACGGGTGCGGGGACCGGCGGCGATGCAGCACGGGTGCGGGGACCGGCGGCGCTGCAGAAAGTTCGTGAGCACTGTCGTAGGGCAAAGGTATGACCTTCTTCGTCCTCGCGTCTTTCTGACGCAACCAACCTACTCAGATTGAAGATGGCGGGAAAGATTGCGGACGGCGGACGCCGGGACGCGTTTTTGGAAGATTGGCGGCTACGACTCCGATTCCGACTCCCCCTCGATCTCCACCGCGTCGATCGTGGACATTTCTACATATGCCGCCCGTCCGGCGCTCGCCCCGCAATTCGGGATCCAGAAATTCTTCCTCCCTCGGTATCCATCCATGGCGCCGTCGCCGCTGCGGAACATGCCGGCGCTGGCGGCGGCGGCGACGGAGTGCCGGATCTTCGGGAGCGCGAGCATGAAACAGACCAGCTCGACCAACAAGAACTGCTCCGTGCGCATCCACGGGAACCTGGTCGTGAAATACCTGCTCCGCCGCGTCGGAGGCCCCAGGGAACCCCTGACGTTCCTGCACGAGGAGGCTCCCCGGCGGTTCGAGCAGTCCTTCGACCTCTACCACCCGGACACCTTCTTCGGGAGCTACACCGCCTGCCGCGAAACCGTCCACGGGATGCTCACGCAGACGCCGCTCCTCCGCGAGTTGGACCTTGGCGCCGACAACTGGGATTTCTTCATGCCGGGTTTGATAGCTGAGTTCATCATGGAAGATTTTCGGAGTGACACGGACCGGCACGGAGGCGTCGCCATCGGCATCAGCCTGGACCTGCGCTGGAACATCACGGTCAGGATCATTTACACCGAGGCCAAGGCGATGCTCCTCGCGTGCACGCACGCAGCTGCTTGGTCCATGCCGCCGCCGCCCCCCACAGAGTGCTGTTGCATATGCATGGAGGATCTAGCAGCTAGAGTCGGCGCCGTGAGGCTGCCGTGCTCTCACTCCTTCCACCGTGGCTGCATCCTGCCCTGGTTCTACAAGGTGGCCACATGCCCGATGTGCCGCCACGACATGAGGAAGTACCTCGTCGCTGCCACCAACACCCCAATGGGACAGTTCCCGGGCCTCCGCTGACACTGACCGGCGCAATGTGTTCCAAACAAAGGCAACTGTGGCCTAGAAGATCAGTGGAAGAGACGCATGACGGAAGGTGCCTTGTTGCTGCTGTCACCAACACCAGGCCCAAAGGAGGGAAAGTTTCCAGGCCTCGGACACTGACGCCCAAAATCAAGAATTGAAGTCTTATCTAGGAATTCCCAGGAAGCCTGTGTTCCAAAAATCAAGAAGTGTAGTGTTTTCTAGCAATTCCGGAAGCTGAGTGTTCCAAAAATCAAGAGTTGTAATCTTATCTGGCAATTCCCATAAAGCCTGTGTTCCAAAAATCAAGAATTTTAATGAATTGGTGAATGAGGCATGGTGTCTGTTTCTGTCAATCTATATTTGTACGGTTTAAGTTTGGGCTTCGAAATTTTCATATCCTTGATGAATATTAATCATGTCTGTATTACTGCCACAATGCTGTGTTCATCGAAATACATTTATTCGTAAAAAAGTCATGTGAGCTTACTCACTGGGTATCGGTTTTGTGGTCTGAATTAGTTAGCTCTTGACGATTGTGCGTATACCTGTCCCCGGAATCTATATATTCTAGGTTAGTAATTTTACTGGATGGATTAAAACAATTGATTTCTCAGCTTGCACTAGAGATGGAATTAGGATCCCTGGGTGTTACCAATACATTGAATTCGAATCATGGGAAGTATTATATGATTGTAATATATGAGTTCTTTCACTAGTACTACTATCTTAAGTATTTTACTTTAGTATCATTATTTTGTGTGATAGAGAATGCAGAGTGCTGCAAGCAAACCAACATGAGGATTCTGCACCATCACCCATGTGCATATGAGTCAGGTGACAACCAACCAGAGTTTGGGTTGCTGGTAGTTGGGGTTTGTAGCAGGTGTAAAACCCTTTTCATTCGCTCATGTGTGTACATACATATTTGTGCACTGCAAATGCAATCCTGCCTGTAACTGAAACTCTTTTTATTTTAGCGTTATTATTATTTCCTGTGGGAGGGGAGAGAAAGACATCAGAGTGCTGCAAGCAAGCCAATTGGTTCATCCCTGGGGAGTAGCTTGAGCTTGGGGAGTTGTAGGTAGATCCAGGCAGGAAGATTTCTCAAGTGTGGTGATGGCAGAGGAAGCAGAGAAAGATGCAATGTAGATGTAGATAGCTACTCTAGCATGGCAACACACAGATCATCCATGTCTCAGTTTTTTATTTTCAAGATTGTAATTGTGTTATTAGTATGTCTGGGGACTGACTAGCACGCTTCCTGACTCACTTTGTTTTGGGAACGGCAGATAAGTCGCAGAAACAGGCGCCAGGACTACGAGTTCTTCCTCTCACGGCGTGCGCCGGAAACCAGAACCGCGTCGGCTTCCCCTTGTGCATCTGATCCGTTGGAGGCTTGCTTCCATGCAGGTTTAGCTTCTCTTACCCTGTATATATGTCAATATATGTATGTGTGTGTGTGTGTGTGTGTGTTACATGTGAAAATGCTGCTGATCAACGAGAGTTCAGGTTACTACTACTAGCTGGGTGGTTTTGTAGGTGTGGAACCATTTTAGCTAGCTCATCTCTCTACAAGTTTCTGTACTGCAAATGCAACCATGTAACTGATTGCTGGATTATATAGATCTGATCATCTTCATCAGCAACAAGGCAGAAAGTCTACAGAAACTCCCTCTTTATTAGTACTACTACTATTATTCCCTGAGAGTGAGAATACAGAGTGCTACAAGCAAACCACATGGCTCACGATCTATGAGATGATCAAGAGCTGTGAAGATGTGTTTGTGAATCTATCTAGGGGCACTTGAGCTTGCCGGTGTGCGGGTTGGTCATGGTGTCGTAGCAGGGGCAGATGTGGCGGGTGTCCTGGCCGGTGCCCGGAGGCACGCAGTTGCAGCGCTTGCAGCAGACGTTGCACATCTCGTTGCACATCTCGTTCTTCCAGTTGTTGCCGCACCGCCCCGAGCACACCTTCGGGCAGTCTGCGCCGCCACCGTCAGCCATTGCCGATGAGACAGAGGACACAAGTTACTGACTATTTATATATGTCACCATGATAAACGAGTCGATGAAATTCAGAGTTTGCCGGCTTGGTTGTTACCTAGTCTCGGGGCCTGGGCCTGGAGAAGGGACCTCGCTCTCATGCTCTGCACCATCACCGTCAGCTGCAACTTGAAAAAGGGTTCTTCAGATCTGAAGCTGAATTTGCACGAGTGTCTGTAGTAAAAAATAACTGATAAACGACTCGTGTGTATGAATATAGTTTACCGCTGGATCAGAAGCAGCTGCCTGGTGACGAGAAGCGAGGAGGAGCATGAGCAGAGGAAGGAGGAGAAGACGACGAGTCACAAGCTGCCTCGGTGCCATTGATGGTTCCACCAAGCTTGAGCTTCAGCTTGAACCAGATACTGAGCTTGGGGAGTGGTAGGTAGGAGTTTGCAAGGGTTTAAGGGCTGAGATAGATCCAGGAGGATTTCTCACTCGCTTATGTATAGCACTAGAGCCAAGGAAAGCAGAGGAAGGTGTAGTGCAGCTGGCTACCTAGCTAGCATGGCAGCACACAGATCATTCATGTCCTTACTGACCATGCAGTATCACTCACTCACTCCGTCACAGGCAGCTAGCCAAACAACCACCGTCCACGTACGCCAATTGTTTTATTTCCAAGATTGTAAAGAAAAATGAAAGCCAAAAAAAAAGAAGCTCACACTCCTTGCATGATGAGGTGCACATCACATGCATGCACTCAGAGCTGTGTTGAGTGTTAGTTGTGTCTCACTGTGCCTCTCACATGCACTTGTCTCCACCCATGCATTGCATCACTCACTGGATCCACCATTATTGTTACAGTTACTCTACTTAAAACCAAAACAGAGCATCTTGTCTTGTTTTATCTCTGAATGAATCAATTCACCATTTCATCCTGCAAGCAGCTCTGAGCAGTTCAGTGTGGCTGGCAGGAAAAACAGAGTAAATTGAATGAGGTGCTAGTAAATCTCGGAGTAAACTCGAACAAACAGAAATGCATCATTGATGAACAGACGATGGCAGAATTCAAATGCTACGTGTACTACCACAGCCTCATGGCAGAATTTCTGGCTCTCAGCTTCCTTGTTAAGCTCATGACACAGAACCAGGACAGAGAACAATTCACCACAAAGCATCCATATTATTCCAGTCAAATATCACATACATCTTACTGATCAAGTTCTAAGAAATTCGACAAACAAACAAAGTACAGACGACGATGATAGTACAGAGTGCACTGATTAATTAACGCTACACGATCAGGTTCTAATAATTAAGCAAAAGAGAAGTCCTGAGCTCTGCCAAACACATCTCATCCAGACCGGGTTGATAACGACTAAACCCTGAAGAAACCGAATCGAAACCAGCCAGCAGCAACGACGACACGACTAGGCCTCTTCGGCATAGGCAGGCTCGAGCATGGCGGCCTCGGCCTCCTGCACCTCCTTCTCGGTCTTGCGCCCCTTCTTGGACTTGTAGTAGACGCTCATGAAGGTGCCCACCGCGCCGTACTTCTGCCGGCAGTGCTCGTAGTGGGACGCGTCGAACATGCGCCAGAAGTCCTTCTCCGACAGCTCCGTCACCGCGTACTGCGGCTGGTAGCTGTGGTTCTCGATCAGCCACTGCTCCAGACGCCGCACCGCCTCCACGCCATCGAACTCCTCGCCCCGGAAGATGAAGGCTGGGGTGTAGTACACACCCACGTCCGTGAACATCTGCGCGTAGCTCGTGTCGCCCTGCCTCTGGTGGAGCTCAAAACCAGGCTCTGGGTACACCATCGTCTTCACGGGCAGCTTGTACAGACGGTGAGGGCACAGCCACAACGGGTACACCTGAGACAAACACACATCGTTGATTCTTCAGTCAGCCAACATTCTCTCTTTTTTTCTTTCAGAGTAAGAAGCAACGCAAAAGTAGTTGTCAAATGAGCACAGATCCACATCCACAGCCTATATATACCCATCTTATATTGGCTGAGACACATTTAGATTTTCTCACATTTTAAACGCATTTATCCGACATGCTATGGCATGACAACCTACAAAAATTTATCAATGACTTAAGCTAGTCTTAATGATGATTTCAAAGCAAATTCCTAGGTAAAAGTATTGCTGAGCTCTACAGCATAGCAGACTTCATGCACATATGTACTAGAATTTCAGTGAACATTCTTCCAGAGTAAGCAGCAATAGAATGGCGCTGCACAAAGATAGCTGTCCACTGAACAGAAGTTGAAATTCACATGTACAACCTATTATATGAACACCTCATAGTAGCTAATATTTATCTCGATGATGATTTGATTTCATAGCAAAATTACTATCAGGTTCAATGCAAATCTGTACTTGAATACCATGTGACCTTATATATATATATATATATATATATTCAAGAAAAGAGAAATATATAAGTATACCTCCATTTCACGGTGAACGAACTCGAGAGCCTCCCCAACCTTGTACAGGGGCACCAGCATGTCCTGGATGACATGGTTGTCATGGTAGTAGTTCCTGATGGCCTCACCCTGGGTGGCCTTGAGCAGAGACACCTTGGGCGGCATCAGCCAGCCGAAGAGGTACCTGAACCAGAACTGGTCGGCGAAGGGCAGGATGAGCTTCCCTTCCCAGTAGAGGCACCGGGTGTGGCGGTGGTAGTACTGCCTCGTCGGGATGTACTCCACAAACTCCCCCTTTACCAGAGCCGTCTGCGCGTGCTGGTAGAACCATGGCTTGAACCACCACCCGACGCTGTTGATCTTGTTACCCTTCTTCTTGGCCTCCTCCTTGGAGGCGTACACGCCGGTCATCATGACGCCCTCCGTCTCATTGTACACCATCCCTTCGATGAAGTCAGGGACCTTGGAGGTGTCACCGTCTCTCGGTGCGAAAGAATCAGCATAACCCTGTGCCAAGTCCTTCAGAGATCCCTTCACTGGGGTGTACGTGAGCCTCATGTACTCCTTGACAGGGATGAGCTTGATCTCGGCTGAAACAAGGAACCCAAGTGTTCCCTGGGACCATGGAACGCCATAGAAGAGGTCAGAGTACTCGTTGTCCTTGGTGGCCCTGACAACCCGACCGTCAGCAAGGACGATCTCCAGCGCGACGACCGTGTCGGAGAAGAGCCCGTAGATGTGGGAGCTCCCCTCGATCCCGTAGCCGTTGATGAGGCCACCGACGGTGAGGTCGTCGAGCTCAGCAACCACGGCAAGGGAGAGGTTCATGGGGCAGGTGGCCCTGGATATCTGGCCCATGTTGACGAGCGGCTCGACCTTGGCGACCATCCTGTCGGCGTCGATCTCAAGGATGTTGCGGAAGGCGGAGAGGTCGACCTCGAAGTGCCTGGCGCGCTTGTAGTCGACGTTGCGCATGCCGACGGCGATCCAGGGCTTCCTGGCGGTGCAGACGAGGCCGTCCTTCTTGGGGTTGCGCTGCTTGAGCCTCTTGACGACCTTCTGCACGTTGTCCTCGTGCTCCTTCTGGCGCTTCTTCTCGGACTTCATGGCGGACCACATGTCGCCGATGTAGATGTTGAAGTAGATGAGGCAGGAGATGGGGAGGACGAAGAAGATGACGAAGATCCAGCGGAACTGCACCAGGTAGTCCACCAGCACCTTCTTCCTCTTCCCCCGCACCAGCGGCTGCTGCAGGTCCGCCATGGCTGCCTGGAGGCTGGCTTCTGAAATGAAAAGAGCAGAACATGAATGAACAGTTAGCTGAGCCGCGATGTTTTATCATTATGACAGTAAAATTGAAGCATATCAGGTGAAAAAACTGAACTCAGGAAATGCGAAAAAATAAGAAAAGCAGCAGTAGTAGTGTCATGGCTGTTTATCGCATATCCTATTCGCACACCGCATATCAAACAAACATGCAGGCCGGCTATGAAGGGGCAAGTTATGCAACCGGAGTAATTTTCCCATGGATGATTAACAAGAAAAGTTGATGCACATGTACAAGGACAGTAAACCCAGCTACAGATACACAACGGGTAACATACAGAATAATTCCACACGGACACACACACACCGGATCATACTGAGAGAGCACTACTCATTTAGTACATGGAATGTAGTAGAACTTCCGATGTGGTGCAAGCAAAACACAGGAGCAACATGCAGGAAGTGGCGGTCTAGGCTAGCATCCTATAACACAGGTAAACAGCTAGAGTAAATCCTAACAGAGGCGACTGCCTGGCATTCATTCAGGATCGACTCCACACGGAGTAACGGACAGACACCGCATGCACCATCACCTTCTTCGGAATTCAGAACAGAAGCAGAGTGAACAGAAGTAGGTGGATCCAGATCCGCGAAGGATGGGGATGCCAATGAGGACACTATAATTGTATTGTGGGCAGCAGCGACTAGACTACTAGTGAGTGGCCCGAGATTTTGTTTCCTGGTTTAGGTGCGTCTGTGATTTGTGGTGGGTATAATAACCCGAATCGGAAGGGGAACAAATAAATAGCGCGAGCAGGTGGGCAGTGCAGGCACCAACCAGATGAAGCCAGAACCGGAAAAACAAAATCCCCGGTCGGTCGGCAACCAGAAGTGATGCGTCCGTGCGTTCGTGCGTGTGAGCACCAACCAGCAGGACAGCAGGCCATGGCCGGCAGATCTGCGAGGAATGTGTGTGTGTGGGGAGGGGTGGGGGAGGAACAATTGAAGGGAGCACGCACGCACGCGATCTGCTCGGTCCTTCCTCAACAGAAACAGAAAAGATGCGCCTTTTTTTCTTTTCTTGGTAGTAGAAAGGAAGGAGCAACCAAAAATGGGTTAATTCCACGGAAAGCTATAGAGAGGGAGGGACGGACAGACAGGATGCATCAAATCCGGCAGAGAAACCGAAGTGTTGTATCTACTCGTAACTATGTAGCGTGTTCTACTGTTCTCGATCGACCGGCAGGAAAGCTGTAGGCTTTACTAACACGGATTCGATCCACAGAGGAACAGGAAGCAGATGAGAGAAGCGCGGCTGTGGACTAGAAATCGATGCGGGGCAGGGGACTGACTGACTGACTGACTGGGTGTAGAAGAAGTGAAGAAGATGCAGGGATGAGTCGATTGACTGAATCCTTACTTACCAAGACCAGACCAGCCCTCCCTAGATCTCCAGCGGGGGGTGGAGGGAGGGAGGAAGACGCGCAGCGACGGTAGCGGCAGGAGCAGGGGAATCTGGGGGAGGAATCTGGGGATGGGAGGGGAGAAGAAGATGGTGGTGGCTGGAAGGAGAAGTAGAAGAAGAAGAAGAGTGAGGTTTCGGGGAGCGGAGGTTTTGGGGTTGGTGGGATTCAGCGGTGCGGTCTGCGGTGGCGCTCTCTCTCTCTATTAATTAATTATTAATGCTTACTACTACTCCTACTACGTATTTTGTCACTACTCTACTCCGTAGCTGGCCTCTGGCCATCTTCTTGACGAAAACGCCCCTACCTCCCTCGCTTGCTACTACAAAGTACAAACAAGGAGACAGCAGCTCAAAATAAGATCCAGCTCTATACATACTGCATTTACAATCTGTTTTACTCTTTTTTCTCCACAAAGAAAATAAACAAAAAAAGTTTTCCATTTTCGATCCGAGCAATTAAAAGTGTCGTGTCATCGGAGGGAGGGAATACATGGAACGGCCACACAAACATAAGAAAGGTCACAATGCAAGAAACAGAGGACGTACGTGATCCTGTGGAGATGATCAATCAAGCAAGGAAGCAAGCAAACAATTCGATTGATACATAAGGAGAAGAGGAGATTTGCAGGTGTGGCGGTTTTGGTACCAACCTAACCTTTGTCCGGTCGGTCTCCCAAGGGAAGGGAAGCGCAGGGAATGAATGAATGCTTGGAACGGGTTGGGGTTTTATATACGGACGAACGCACTCACTCGCTAGAGGGGCAAAGAGCTACGTACAGCTAGCTCAGATCAGGAAATTGGAGGGGGCATCTTGTCTCGTCTCCAGCAGATGCGATCTCGATCCATCCATCCACCCATCGTGCACACAACACAATGAGTGCTACTACTGTCAAATCCCGTCGAATTATCATTATCATTATCAGCACGATGTTCTGAAACAACAAGAACATTTTTCTCTCCTTTATCTTTATGATGATTATTATTATGGGTCCAAAACAAGAATATATATATATATATGGTCTGAATTCTCGCATGAATTTCGAGAGCATGCCAGTGTTCTGCGAGCTGCTCGATGGGCCCGCCGCCCGTGTATCCGTCGAAACCGCCAACACACATACGCTGGCTGGATCATGCATGCTACTACCACCACTACTGGACACACACTAGTATATTTATTTAATTGTTAATTAGAAAAATCAGAAACGATCAAACGGGCATATGCAGCAAGACAAAACGTACTGCCACAACACGTCCGCTTTCAGAGGAATCTGATACTACCACATTTTTATTTATTTATTTCGCCACTGATGATGATGCATGCATGGTGGTCATGGAGCAGCAGTACTGCTACTAGCTAGAGAACAAGTCGAGATGCAGTACAGGTATGTCCGTATGTGGATCGATCGATCACGCATATACGTACTATTTTATAGTCTATCCATGCCAGAGCAAACAAGGCCGGGTAGCTAGCTAGTGCTACATGGATCGCCCATATATATATGATTCTCAGAAATTTTGTTCCGTGAGCAACTCCAGCCAGCCCCAGAGCCCCAAGAGCACTTTTTGCCCGCCGGCGAATGAAAATCGTTCCAGTCGAACCCCCAGAGCAATGTTTTTCGTCGGATATCGCCCGAGCCGTGCTCCGCGCCGGCAACGATGACGTCGCCGTCGACCTACGCCACCCCGAGCCAAGACATCATGTCTAGGAGCTTCGTGTTGGCCTACTCGTTCGACTACAGCAAGAAGAAATCCGTCGGTGCAGCGACGTCGATGAATCCGTCCGTGGTGGCGGTGGCCGAAGATGAGGAAGGCGAGCATGATTTGCGCGAGCCGGGTGTCCTAGCTTGATTCCTTTTTCTCGGGCGAAGAGGATGACGATACGAAGCTCCAGGACATTAAGAATTGGCATGTCGATGCCCGGACGGACGGGGACGTCGACGGCGACCAGCCTCGGCAGTTCGGAGCACACACGTACGTGAGCAGCAGAGGACGGGGAAGGCGGCGTCGAGGTGGGTGAAAGTGCATGGTTGCCCCATGTGTGGTTTTGGTAATTAATGACAATCTCTATGGACTAATGTTTGTATTGAGCTACTTATAGGTGGTGTCCATATGCGTTGCTTGATCTCCATTTGTTGGAGTCAAGGCTAAGGGAAGAAGATTATGTGTTGATCAAGACTAAGTGCGAGTTGATCAACACTCAAGTCCAAGTGAAGATATGCCGAAGAGTGCTTCTCCCATATTGGTGTATGGGGGAGCAACAAGTGAATCTTCACCAAGCGAAGCGCAATCAAGAAAGGTGGTGCTTCTTGAGAAGATGAAGATCGTCTACATCGACCTCAAGTGGATTAATACGCAAGGCAAAGGTATGATCTTGATAGGGTTTCTATTTTACCGGTCTCGTGATGTCAGTTGAGAGACCGGGTTATAGGTTAGATAACCGTACTATCAAGAGGGGCTCTCGACCGAGTATCTTGATCGTATCATTCGTGGAGAGCTCAAACCTTTGCATCCTTGAAATCATCTTTATTGATTCTTATTTAGCTCTTATCGTGGTGTGGTCTTGGTGCTTATCGTGCTCGTCATAACAAGACCAAGTTCACCGAAAACGAATCTCGTATGCGTCTTCTATTGCGTTTTCGGTATTGGAGATTTTGCCGGTTCAACCATGCGGAAGGTTTCTCTCTCCCATATCTTTGCAAAATCTTCATTGCTTGTTTGCTATATTTCCAAGGGTAGCATTTGTCATCCTCTTTCCAACAAAATTGGTTTCACGACATTTGGACTTCATTTGCAAAAGATATATCATTTCCGGTTTGCGAAATAGAGGTTGATCCTTTCCCCTTTTGGTTTTTACAATATCTTGTTGGACTATGATGTTTCTCTGCATAATCTTGTTGTGCTTGTTGTGTCGATTCCAACGAGTCCAAGATTATCGAAAACGGAGTTCGTTTGTAAAAGTTAGGGCAGTTCAGGTTTTTCTGTGGATCTAGTCCGGAGATGGTCCGGAGTCTCCGATCCTGTGCTTTTTCGGCGCCCAGTGATCTTTTTGTGGTGCGGTACTGGATAGGGGTCCGGAGCATCACCGGAGATAGTCCAGAGTCTCCGGCCTGGCCGGAGTCTCCGGCCCCTCTGGACCGGAGTCTCCGGTCTGCCCCGATGACCCAAGTGTGGTGCGCCTCTGTTGCCCAGTCCGGAAGCTGTCCGGAGGCAGGCCGGAATCTCCGGCCCAGGCCGGAGTCTCCGGTGCACTTACACCGGAGTCTCCGGTCTGAGTGGCCTCCAACGGCTAGTTTTTTAGGGGACCTATAAAAGGCCCCCTTCTTCCCCAAATCACCAAGGTTTTTTTTTGCAGCATGTTTTTCACTCTCTCTCCCACCATTGCCGACCTTGGAAAACCTTGCCCTCTCCCAATCCGTCCAATGATTCTTGCCCATCTTTAGGGTTTCAAGAGAGGAGATCTAGATCTACATTTCCACCAATCAATTTCTCCTCTAAGTAAGGGGAACCTAGTGGATCTAGTTCTTGGAGTTCTTTTGTGGTTCTCCTCTTTGTTCTTCCTCTTAAATAACTCCATAGCATTAGTTGCTTTGGTTGGATTTAGGAGAGAAGGATTTGACCACTTAGTGTGTTTTTGTCTTTTGCATTAGTTGCATCGGGTTGTGCTCTCCACGAAGATTCATGGAAGTTGAAGGTTGAGAAGCTTATTACTCTTGGGTGCATTGTGTTCCCAAGAGCTTGTGCCTCTTGGGTGTATTGTGTACCCTAGACGGTTGGCGGTGCCGCGAGGACTTCGAGTTGTGAAGCTTCGGGCAAGATTTGGAAGCCCCCAATTGAGTTGTGGGTGTGTGCCCCAAGAACGTCGTAAAGGCTCCGGATTCCGTCTCGAAGGATTCCGATAGTGGAAGGTGAACCAAACCCTTGGGTGCGGTTCATCGGAGAATAGGGTGAGGCCTTTGTGGCATCTTGAGTAGGCCTCTTGTGGTGAGCTCACACCCCTCCAACGAGACGTACTCCCTTAACAAGGAGGAACTTGGGAATACATCCTCGTCTCCGCGTGCCTCGGTTATTTCTATACCCGAGCTTTTTACTTATGCAATTTACCTTGTGATAGCCTTTGTGCTTGATGTCATATATATTGCTATCACCTTGTTGTTATATTGCTTAGCATAAGTTGTTGGTGCACATAGGTGAACCTAGTATCTTAGGTTGTTGGCTTGTTAATTTAAACACCTAGTTTTATTCCGCAATTATCAAGGCTTAAACCGGAAAAGTTTTAATCGCCTATTCACCCCACCCCCCCCCCCCCCCCCTATAGGCGACATCTCGGCATCGTTTGTTCTTTCAGTGGGGATTTGGAGGAGTGGAGTTCTAGCTAGCTCCTAGACATGTTGGCCTGTTTCGGGGAGGCTCGACGGTGACGAGCTTGAGGCTCCACGGTGGTGACCATGGCTGCTCGGGACGAAAGAAGAAAACCTTGGGTGGGGGCACGGCTGGGAAAATGCCTAAACCCAGAGCTAATTTCTCCTCCGGTGCCCCCAAGCACGCCGGCAAATCCCCCTGGGGGCACCAACGGCTGGAGTTGCTTTTAGAATCATCAAATTGACTCGCCGACAAAAATCGATCCATTTGAGCAAAGAGAAACGAACAAATGGTGGGGGGCCCGTTAGAGCAACTCCAACTTTCCTATCTATCTAAAATACACATGAAACTTGTCGGCTTCGATGGTGGCGGGGCGAACACTTGTCCGGCCCTTGTCCGTTCTTTGCTGGCCATGGCACCCAACTAGACTACACCTCCCGTTTGGTCATAATTATGACCATCTCCACAGGGAGCGCCTAAATTGTGTTCGGCACACCTACATTGGAGGCCCAATTAGGGGGTGCCGGACACTTGTCTGGCACTCCCCCCTCCCCCCTCCCACACCGGCACCCCCCTAAACGGCCGGACCCGAAGCAAAAAAATGAATATTACAACAAATTCATTCGATTCAAATAGAACGTTCGATACAATTTGATTCGTTTTCGATACAAATTCGATACAACTTTTTTTTTAATTTAAAAACTACATCTAATTCGACCGCCAGACTCTGAAACTTTCCTCACATATGTCGACCGTGGAGTAGTCCAGGCAGAATATATCTCTGCTCGGGGCCATCCTCGCCGGCACTGTTCGAGTTACTTCTTACAGACCTGGTCAAGAGGCTGTTTCGGGCTACGTCGATATCAATGATCAACGTAGCCTGTGGAGAAACCACTGCTTGACCAGAATCCTGAAAGTCTTTCTCTAGTAGGGCCTCGATATCAATGGTCGGCGCAGCTTGGTGGCAGAGGAAGAGCTGGCTCCTCCTCGTCGGACACCGGCTCGGGCGGCTCGTCATCGGTGCGGTAGCTGTGGAGGCGGCAGGCGTGCTCGGACCTCACAATGGCGTCCCAGTACACCACCGACGCGTTGAACGGAGGCACATGACTCCGCTCCTCCTCCGTCACCGCGTAGGCGACGTCCGCCTGCCACATCGACCGGATGTACTCCAGCCTTGCCTGCCCGGTCAGGGGTGGCGCAACCGGGACATTGTCCAGGTTGACCAGCCAGCCGTCTGGCAGGCTACGGTCAGCGGGCAGAGGGAGGTAGTCGTGCACGAGTGATAACCCCCAAGAGCAGGGGATCACTGTAGCACCTCTCAATGTGGAAGTAGGGTATCGATCCGCCGGAGTAAGAAGGAAAAGTTATCTATTCCGTACAACTAAAGTGTCACAAGTTTTAGTTGATTATGCACTAAACAAGTTTAAAGAACAAGATGGTTGATTTAATGGATGGAAATTTAATGTAACAAAACAAGAATGTAAAAGTGTCCCAATCCTCTTCAATGCAAGAGGACAAGACAAAGGTTTTCTCTTATAGGAACAATGGACATGGGTTCATGGGTTCACTCAATCCTCTCTCCCATCTATGGTGATTATCATGTTATAGATAAAAAGTACACACAATTGTCATGCTTTAATGGTAAACTTTTATGATGGCTACATGTCCTAAAACACATAGTAGAAAGAAATAATCATTTGTGTTGCTAGGTCACCCTCGTAAGGCTAGCGTGGTTTGCTGTCACTCCCACATCATACTTCTTCCTTTTTACCCCCAGATAAAGGATGTTGGGCTGTATTGTGTCACTCAATACATATGCCATTGTCACCTCGGCCATCCCGTACCTACATACATCATACTTCTTAATGGACAATATTCTAAACACTAGTGCAATGATTCATATTTCGTGTGCATGACCACATCTCTCTCATCTACCCACACTTGGTGGTGTCAATCACCTCATGACAAGGATAAACAAGGCATTATGTATAAATCAAACAATCACATGCATCATAGAATATCTCCAAAGTATGACAAGTCATAAAAGATCCAACACAACGGTAAATGCATAACAAATATCATCTCATACCACAATATCCACCATAGGAATTACATAGATAAATCCATACTTCATATGGACTTCAACAATGATCATACATAGAGAGATTAGATCAAGTTACCACCACAAACCCAAAGTCCAGGGGGTGGACTACTCCCTCTTCATCATGGTGATGATGGTGGAGATGTTGGAGAAGATGGAGACCACCCCGGCAGCGCCCCGCCGGAGTTTTCCCCCTCCAATCTGCAGCTTCAGGTCTCTGTTTCGTGGTTTCTGTGTTTCGGCGGCGCTCCCCTCTGGAAAACGACGAGGGACTACTTGTATAGTTGTTTTTTTTGGTCAAGACGAAGCTTCTGGAAGAAAGATCGACGGCAACGGAGCCACGAGGGCCAAGTTGGTGGGTCCCACGCGGCCAAGGAATCTGGCCGTGTGGGCCCCCCTCTTTTGGCCTTCGGGCTTCCACTTTTTCGCTTCCTTCGCTCCTACACTTTGTTCCTTCCAAAAACTGATGCTCATAAATTTTCAGGTCATTTGGACGCCGTTTGGGTCCCTGAAACATCAAAATATAGAAAATAGGGTTTTCTGCCAGTGCAGGGTTAATTCCAGAAAAATAGGAAAACTGTAAAATATTCCCAAAATTAATATAAAACAATGATATAACCCTTATATGATGCAAATATGATTGAAATATAAGTAATATAATGCAAAGTTCATGTATGCATTTTACATGCATCAACGAGCTGCTCCCCCTCCTCCACCGTCAGCGGACGACGGTCGTCGGCCTGCGGTGGTGGTGGTGGCGGCGCCACAGCCCTAGCCGCCGCAATCCGGATCCCCTGGATCCAGCGTAGCTCGTTGCGGCGTTGGCAGCGCACCAACGATATTGCGTCAAGGCGCCGGCGCCGCTCGTGGTCCTACTCCGTGGGCTGGTAACCTGGTCCGCGGCGGTGCATCGTAGATGTGCGACTGGATGTACCACCACGTGGGCTCTGCGGCGCTGCATCGAGGCGACGCTTCACTGCGCCGCTCACCTAGCCACTGAAACGATGCGCCGCCTGACGGCCCGTGCAACGATACGACGACTCGCCTCTGAAACGATGCAGCGCCTGCATCGGTGAAACACAGCCGCGTGCCTGCGCCTCGCCGGTTCGTTTCGTGTGTATGACGGGCGGGCCATATCTGTCGGAGGGTCGGGCCGGACAGTGTCCGGCACCACGAAGGCAGCCCCCAAAGTTGGAGGCCCTGTTCACAGTGTCGGACAGATTTTGGGCCGAACAAAGTCTTTGCGAAGTGTGGCATGTTTTTCTGTCCAGCGCCCCAATTAAGCTTTACGACCCCTTTTACGATCCCCCTGGAGATGCTCTAACCGTCTTTATTTCTTGTCAGTTGTGATCATTTTTTTGCATTTCTCAATCGAAATGTGCAAATAGATTACCAGTAGTTAGAAATTCAATTAAGCCATGTCGACATGTAACATAGTAGCAAAAGAATCACGGATGAGCTCTTTCGTCGGCAGGGCGACGATGGTGGGTGCGTCGGCCATGAAATTTAGGATAGTTGTGCTAGTGTGTTCGGTTGGAAGAGAATGGAGGGGAATGGTGTGCCACAAATGAGCGGATCATAGGAGGATGCAAACCCAATCCAAATTATTCGCACACACATCCCCGTGCATGCATACGAAACAATTGTTTTACAAATATATCCATTTGCGCTATGTAATTGTCAAACGCAACCGTCTTTACACAGCTATGTAATTGTCAAAAGCAACCGTCTTTACACGTAGTTGCTAAGAATACCCTGCTGACAACAGGAAACTGGCAAAGCGGCATGTGGCACTTGGCTATGGCATTTGTCACGGGATCAGTTTGACACATAGTCCGTTGCGCCACTTGTTCTGTTGGCGGAAAGACATGTGTCGTCTAGTCAGCTTTTCGACAAAATATTTTTGACAGTTGCATTCGACCGAAGGGGATATTTTTTTGAAAAATTGCCAAATATTTATAGAAAAATCCGGACCAGACCCAGCCAGACGCACTGAGTTGTCACCTAACCTAACCTCATCTCATGGATCCTGATGCGATCCCGATATATATGGATCTCTTGCCTGGGCAGGTGCACGTGCACGGGCCCGGTGACTCTGTCCAAACAACAGTATATTCTGGCCGCATATGGATCCATGGATGCATCATCGTCTTCATCGTGAGTCGTATACATACGCGCGCCATATAATATATCGGCTGGTACATGCAAGTAGGAGGAGCTCGATCTGATCTGCAGCAAACAACAAACAACTGATATCGATCGAGTATACCACCACCACGCATCATGCATGTACGCCTCGCAAGTGGACAGACTCGATCTCAGATTCAGATCATCGGTCGATCCACGCTCAGCTAGTTTCCAAATCCTGCGCGCGCGCTGACATCGTATCGTATGGATCCGGCCGCCTCGTCTGCTCGCTCCGGCCGCCCGCCGCCGGCAATGTCGACGACGGAGGTCATCGTACGAGCAATCGATCGATCCATCCGTAGTATGGGAGTGGATGCGACGACAGGCGAGGCGAGCTATGCTAGCCGTAGCCCGCTGGTCAACTACTGCTAGTGCTAGCTTGTTCGATCTTCAGGAGCTGGTCCCTTCGGGGACATCCGATCTTCAGGAGCTGGTCTGTCGATTGGATTTTAATTACAGAGAGAGGGAGGCATGGAAATTCAGATTCAACTGAGGGCATTTGGTCTAGTGGTATGATTCTCGCTTAGGGTGCGAGAGGTCCCGAGTTCAATTCTCGGAATGCCCCCACCGTTTTTATCACTTTTATATAATACTAGCAAAATGCCCGTGCGTTGCAACGGGATTGAAAAACTAAAACATAGATTATGTTTGTATGTGTCTCGAAGTTGGCCAAAGTTGTCGAATAAACCTAAGCATAAGTGTCCATCCATTTGATACAACATAATCTTTATACAACATAAATAAAATGATAGATAGTCAATAAACCATGTTGCTTATGTTGGCCTTGTTTAGATAGGCTAGGCTTTGGTTTGGCATGTGGTGTTTATTGGATTGGGCCGATGGTGAAAAGGAAATGCTAGCTGGGATAACTAAATAGGCTCAAGAGAGAACTAAAGGACATGTTGCTTAGAACGAACAGAGAATTCAGTTCAGGTTCAGAAGAAACAGAGGACTTGGCTGCTACAAATTCGACGATTGCTACGCCGGCGAGGCTCGCCAGAAGCGACCGAGGGTACAGGCATGATCAAGAGATCATGGGTTCCATTTTTTAAGAGTAGTAGAGTTTGCTGCACATGAAAAGATCAGCCATGGCAAGGTCTTGGGCTGCTCGTTAGACTACCTGTACCACAGGAAGAAGCTGATGGACCACGTACTGCAGTTAGTCACCGATGCAGACAATTGCAAAAAATTAATTTACAAAATAAATTACCTTTCACATTTGCTGCTCCCTTATCCTTCCTCTCCATTTTTTGCACATGTTGACAAATTTTGAAAATGAATTCATGATAAGGATGAATCCATAGACGTCTAGACGGTATGCACCACCTATTCATAATCATTTGGCACACATAAACGATTCTATGATTTTTCCTCATTAATATTTCTTATTAGGCTCAGGTTTCAAATTAGTAACAATCCAAAGATCTGTTTCTGTCAAGCAGGCGTGAAGTAACAGTGACGATCTCATACTAAAGTGCTCTTCACAGTTCACAGAGGACAACATAGTAGTAGCTGCAGTAGTATTTTTCAGTGAATTCATATTCCTTTGCCAAAAGATGCTATTCATCCATGTGACCATGCGTCTGCAGTATACATGTATATATTAGTGAGATTAACATAGATGCCGAGTAGCCTACTGACTATATCCATCAATTTCAGTGCTATCCTTGCCCATTCTACCAGACTTTTAGTACCCTATCATCCTTAAGGCTTTTAGGCTCTTGCACAGCTTTGATCTCTTGTGCTTGACCATCAACATAAGAGCACTTCAACAGTCCTTTGCATGTACCAGAATTTAGCATCCGAGAGCTAGCGTTAGGTTGAACTGATTTCTTATGCGATAATCGCCAAGTGCCATGGGTCTCTGTTTCAGGACATCCTGAATAATGTAAGCCTTTGCTGCAATTATAGATAACCAGATGCCAAAACTTGAGAGCGGCGGTGATGCCACCAGCCTGCACGCGGCTACCTGGCCTCCACCTTGAGAGCGTTCAGGGCCTCGACCCCGTGAAGCTGTAAGGCTTTAGCACCTCAGGAACCCCTCATCCCCGGCGGCGGCCACGAGGCGGAGCAGCTCTACCTGTATCAGCCCGCACCACGAAAGGGGCTGAGTCCCTGCGGGTGGATGTGGGGTTGGCGGCGGAGAGTCGAGGCGGCGACTGCAGAGAGTGTCAGGACCCGTTGGTCTCTGGCTTCATCGCTAGCAGAAGGGGAAGGAAGGAGCCGGTGCTCAGATCTATTCTAAGAAATAAACAGGAAATCAATAAGAAGGAAAACTAGAAATTAGGGTTTTGATTTATGCTTGGTCCTCCCAACCTCCCCACCTGCCCTTTATATCGAAGAGCAGGTCCAAGCGTTTTACAGTTCTACCCAAAGGGTTAAGGATTACACATAAATAAAACGATAGGCTAAACCGTAAACTGGCTAGCAGAGATCCTGGCCGTTCGCTGGCCTGAAACGGTAGCCTTTCATCAGAGCCGTTGCCTGTTGTCGAGACGCTACTGCAGAGAGAAACAGAGGAAGAGTATCAGGGTCCTGACAGTACCTCCCCCTGAAGACAAGACTTCAAGGCTTGAACTCTGGAAACGTAGCCTGTATGAATGACGCATCCTCCCACGTAGCCTCCTCTGGCAACATGTTTGCCCAGTGCACCAACCACTGAGGTATAGCAACATCATAGTCCCCTGCTCGCCTGGGAACTTGGCGGCGTTGGAGAACTGCAACAGGAGCAATTTTGATTTTTCCATCTGGAGCTACTAATGGGAGCCTGGCATTTGGGACAGCTGACGGGCCGATGTGTTTCTTGAGCTGGCTGACGTGAAACACATCGTGCAATTGATTATCTTCCGGCAACTGAAGTTGGTATGCCACCTGGCCAACTTTCTTCATAATCCTGAAAGGACCATACCATTTAGAGGTTAGTTTCAAGGAATTTCGCAGACCTAGAGATGTTTCCCTGTAGGGCTGCATTTTCAAGTAGACCATGTCACCCACTGCAAAAGTCCTCTCTGTCCTCTTAGCATCCGCAAATTTTTTCATCCTGTTTTTCGCTTTTGTCAGGTTTGCTGAAGGAGTTTTACCATGTGGTCTTTCTCTGCTACTGAAACTTGTGTGTCAGCTTGTACATTACAGGGCACAGATACTTGGTGTAGCAGGGGTGGTTTGCACTCATATAAAGCTTCAAAAGGAGACATGTTAATGGAAGTATGGAAGGAACAATTGTACCAAAGTTCAGCTGCAGGGAGCCATTGCGCCCACTTGTTGGGTTCTTGGAAAGCCATTGATCTGAGGTACTGCTCTAGACACTGATTTACTCGTTCTGTTTGCCCATCTGACTCTGGGTGGTGAGCAGTGCTAAAGTTTAGTGAGGTGTTGACAGCTGTGAATATTGCTTTCCATAGTGCACTTGTGAAAATGGCATCTCTGTCACTGACTATGCTTGCTGGGGGTCCATGTAGCTTGACAATATTGTTCATGAAGATGTTGGCAACCGATTGAACAGTGTAGGGATGAGATAGGGACAAGAAATGGGCATACTTGGTGAGCCTGTCTACCACCACGAGGATGACATCCTTTCCCTGGGATTTTGGCAATCCTGATATGAAATCCATGCTGATATCCTTCCACTTGCCTTGAGGTATGAGTAGAGGGTTAAGGAGACCAGGGTACTGGACCTTCTCAGATTTGGAAATCTGGCAGATAGGACATTCTGAAATCAGCTTGGCTGTGAATTTCTTAAGGCCTGGCCAATAAAATAGTTGGCGCAGTCTATGGAGAGTGACCCTGTTCCCGGAATGCCCTCCTATAGGAGAGGAGTGGAGGCTATGAAAGAGTTTAGTCTTTAGGTCTGTTGAGTTGCCAATATAGATTCTGCCTTTGTAGCGAAGGATGCCTGACTGCAGAGTATAATTTGTGTGACTCTCCTTGTTGATAGCAAGCTCCTGCAGTAATTTCTTGCAATGCTCGTCTTGTTGGTAGGATTCTGCTACTTCTGTGAGCCAGGTAGGCACCATAGTAGACATAGGATGGCAATGCAGTGGGGGATCCCAAGTCTGACTGGAATCAGCAGTCAGTGAATCTGAAAATTGTCTGGACAGAGCATCAGCTGCAACATTTTCTTTGCCCTTCTTGTACTCAATCTTGTAATCAAATTCAAGCAATTTCAACATTAATTTGTGCTGAATTCCTTCCAACAGCCGTTGGCTGCCCAGATAATTCAGGCTGTGCTGATCTGTCTTGATAATGACTTGGTTACCTAAGAAATAGTGTCTCCATTGCTTAAGGGCTAGCAGGATTGCTAGTGCTTCCTTCTCATAGATGGATTGGGTCTGAGCTCGTGGACCCAAACTTTTGCTGAAATAAGCCAATGGTTTGTTGTTCTGCATCAGAACTGCTCCTATACCTTGTTGGCAAGCATCTGTCTCTAGGGTAAAGGCTTGAGGCAAATCAGGGAGTGCTAACACAGGAGAAGACATGACCTTCTTTAATTTGTCAAAAGCTGCTTGCTGTTCAGCTCCCCAATGGAAATTGTCCTTTTTCAGCACTTGATAAAGAGGTTGGCAAATGAGAGCATAATCCTCTATAAATCTCCTGTAATATCCTGTCAACCCAAGGAATCCTCTGAGTTTCTTTATGTTTGTAGGGACTGGCCAGTTCTGTATTGCTGCCAGTTTGGCCGGGTCAATAGAGACTCCATTGCCTGAAATGATGTACCCTAGGTATTCTACCTGTGGCTGGCCAAAAGTGCACTTGCTGAGTTTAGCTTTTAGTTTATGATGTCTGAGGAGTTACAGTACAGTAAGCAAGTGTTCCTTGTGCTCCTGAATTGATTTGCTGTAGACCAAAATGTCATCGAAAAATACGAGGACAAATTTCCTGAGACAGCTGGCGAATATAGAGTTCATAAGTTCCTGGAACGTAGCGGGAGCATTACTCAAGCCAAATGGCATCACCAAGTATTCATAGTGACCAAGATGAGTAGAAAAAGCAGTTTTGGGCACATCTTCAGGTTTCATGCGAATCTGATGTAACCTGAACGCAAGTCCGGCTTGGAGAACACTGTTGCTCCGTGAAGCTCATCTAAAAGATCTTCAATCACAGGTATGGGGAATCGATTCTTGATGGTGAGGTCATTGAGGTTGCGATAATCAACACATAGCCTCCAAGATTTATCTTTCTTCCTCACCAAGATAATGGGAGAAGAAAAAAGGGCTACAGCTGGACCTGATTTCCTTATTCGCCAACATTTGCTTGATGAGGGCCTCCACTGTGTTTTTTGACTTTGAGACATCCTATATGGTCTGATGTTTGGGGGCTTAGCTCCAGGTAAGAGAGGAATTCTGTGATCTGCTTCTCTTGGAGGGGGTAGTCTGATAGGTGCTTGGAAAATGTCTTGGAACTGAGATAACATTGCAGATAGTATATCAGGTATATCAGGGTTGCTGTTGACGAGCTTGCGGCTCGGCAAATCCCTGGGTCGAGTACCCCGGGTTGATTGAGGGAGAAAGAGAGAGACCAGGCTGGTGAACACGACGGCTAACAAGGGGCGATTTACCCAGGTTCGGCCCCTCGAGTTGAGGTAAAGACCTACTCCTGCTTGTCTGGAATTATGGATTGGTGGCTACAATGCGATGCTCAATGATTCGATGCCCTAGACGGCGCACCCTCCCGACCTTTATACTACAGACCAGGTCTCGGGTGGACGGTGCGATTGCACGTACAAGATATGGAAACTTCCTCACCGACCTAATGTCGACTACTTGTTGCATACGGAATCCTTCTTGGGCTTCGCTGGGCCTTCCTTGGCGTGACCCAAGTACCATCACCGTGGGTGACCCGAAAGGTAGCCCCACGACAGCTGTCCTCAGTCTGTTCTTCTGATTCATCTGATCCAGGCAATAATATGTATCTAGTGGCTCCTTGTGCCATAAGCTGAGCACATTCATCAGAGGATATAAGTAGGTCCGAAGTGGGCACCAAGTGGTCTTGGAAGGTGACAGACTTCCCTTCAGTTTGCATTGTTAGCTGTCTTCCAATGAAATCAAAGGTGACAGGGTTGTGGTGCTTAAACCAATTGACCCCTAGGATAACCTCAGAACCCTGTAGCTCCAATATTCTGAAGTCTGTTGTGAAGGAGTGGCCTTGTATGGAAAAAGTGCAATTGTATGCAATTGCATCAGATGTGAGCTGACCTCCTCCGGCCACTACCACTTTCCTTGCAGGGCTTGCTGTGAGCTTGATATTGTTTTTGACAGCAAAGGCATAGTCCATGAAAGTATTTGTACTGCATGTATCTGCCAAGGCCAAAGCTTTGTTGCCACGAAAAGAAAGGAGTAATGAGATTGTAGATTCACTAGGAGCTCCTTTATAGGCAGCCGCTGAGATGAGCATCAATTGGTCTGCTGGGTTTTGCTGACAAGGAGGAGGTTGTGGTGCTGGATCCTCTTGCCATTTGAGCAGGCTCTTGTTGTTCTTCGTGTATTTCAGCTTCTTCCTCATCAGAATGACCTTGCATTTGTATAGCATTTAGTGCACGTTGCATAGGTTGGCATTTGTGACCTAAAATCCAATTCTCTGGACAGTACCAGCATTTTCTGGGTGCCCTGGGTCTATCAACAGCAGCTCTTGGTCTGAACTCCTGTGCTTGATTGTGGCGGGCCTGTTGGTTAGGTGCTGGAGCTTGGGTAGGTGTCCTTCGAACAGATGACAGAAGAGATTTCTCATATTGGCGGGCGTACCAGTAGGCTGTAAGCAAAGACGTTGGACGCTGACACTGCACGGTGTGTTTGATGTTGTCTTTCAGTCCACTAAGAAATCTGTCCACAAAGAAGTCTTGAGGAAGGCAGCTTCGTTCACGCTTCATTGCAGTCATCCAATTTTCGTACTCATCAATGTATTTGTCTACAGTGGTCATCTGTTTCAGATGTTGCAGCTGATCCATTGGATCGATATCTTGTATGTCTGGAAATCGCTGAATTAGTACCAAGCAGAGTTCTTGCCATGTCAAAGTCTGTAGGTTGAAACCAGCACTATTCAGCCATGTCTTGGCTTGACCCCTGATGTGAGCGAGACCCCAACGGACTTGCTGGTCAGTAGTGATGCCCACTAAATTGAAGATGTCCTCGCACTCTAATATCCAAGCTCGGGGACCAGCTCCACTGAAAATTGGTAACTCCACATGGGGAACTCGAATTTGAGGTTCTGCATATCTCGGGTGCTGCTGGTGATCTTGTGGTGGTGGGGTGGTGTGATGGAGGTGGAAATTTGGGGTATTGTAAGGGTGTGCGTTTGGTATGGGGGAGGGGGGTAGCAGGGGCAGCACGGGGGGCAAGTTGATTGTTGTGGAAGAGGTGGCTGGTAAGGGAAAGGTGAAGAATTTGGAGCATTGTATAGGTGTGGCTGGGAAGTTGGGTTGGTGGTTTGGGTGAATTGGGCGTAAGATGCGAATTGAGGTGTTGTTGTGGTGATGGGCGGGGTAGTGGTGTACTGCTGGTTGGGTGGGGTGTTTTGTCGAACACCTGGTTGTGGCGGGGGGAGAGTGGGTGGGGAAGCTGTTCTGGTGTAAGGTTTCCTAGGTTTGGAGGAAAGGGGGGGTTTTTGTGGAGTTGGCGTTGAGCGGGAGGAGTGTTGATCTCGGAGATGGGTGATAGCGAGTGTTGGGGTAACGGAGGTGGGGTGGAAAATCTTTGGTTTTGGGCAGGGCCGTGGGGAATGCTCTGGTTGTTCCTTGCGAGGCTGGCTACGTCGGCTGCCATGGATGTCATCATGATGGAGAGGTTAGCGATCTCACCATGGAGGGAAGCAAATTCAGCCGACGACTCTGCCTGATGCCGGTCGAAGCGGCGACCGATGGTGATGACCTCGCGCGGGAGATGATCGCGGATCGCTTCTTCCTCCTGTGCTGCGAGTTCTGCCGCAGCTTCGATCTCTGCTGATTCTTCTGTCGCGACCCGGTGTTCGCTGGAGCGTGAACGGGAGCGCCGGCTTGACGGCATGACGAACTTGGCGATGGTGCTGAAGACGTACTCGGGAGGGATTTTACCACCAAATCCGCTGATCTGGGAACCTCAGGGCTAGCAATTTGTGGGGAGGGAGGGAAAAAAGGGGGAGATCGAGGTCTCGCTCTGATACCACCGTGTCAGGACCCGTTGGTCTCTGGCTTCATCGCTAGCAGAAGGGGAAGGAAGGAGCCGGTGCTCAGATCTATTCTAAGAAATAAACAGGAAATCAATAAGAAGGAGAACTAGAAATTAGGGTTTTGATTTATGCTTGGTCCTCCCAACCTCCCCACCTGCCCTTTATATCGAAGAGCAGGTCCAAGCGTTTTACAGTTCTACCCAAAGGGTTAAGGATTACACATAAATAAAACGATAGGCTAAACCGTAAACTGGCTAGCAGAGATCCTGGCCGTTCGCTGGCCTGAAACGGTAGCCTTTCATCAGAGCCGTTGCCTGTTGTCGAGACGCTACTGCAGAGAGAAACAGAGGAAGAGTATCAGGGTCCTGACAGAGAGGGACCTGGCCGGAGGGGGGCGAAATCCATGCCTGCCGGCTGGGCGTCCCACGTGCAGCATCCTTCTCGGCTTCGTCTTCTGAGGACGGGAGGACTGGGGTCTGGGGCGGCGGCGGCGCCCAGCGCGGAGGCACGGAAGCGAGCTCGACTCGGGAACGAAGAGGCTCCTTTACCCTATGGACTGCGGGATTAATTTCCGGATTTGTTAGGGGGTGTTTTGCAAAACGACCACGACGTACCTACCGAACGGACCAAAGAGAAGCACAGGCCGTATTATATAGTAGAGATAAATATATTATATAAAAGTGATAATATATATTATAAAAGTGATAATATTATATATAATGACGGATATTTACCTACTACTCCCTCCGTTCCATATTATAAGCCGCTTTAGCAAACTACTCCCTCCGATCTGAATTTAGTGTCGTGGAAAAAGAACTACTGACATACAAAACTGTAGTATAACGTACGACAGTTAAAAGGGACCAGAGGGAGTATTAGTTTGCCAAAACGGTTTATAGTACGAAACAGAGGTTGTACAAAACTAGTGTATTTTCGTGCTTTGCCTCCCAAAAGTTGTCTTTCTGAATTGGCGGAAAACTCGAGGTATATATGGATGTATCAGATACGGTGCAGCAGCTGGCCACGTCGATGTGTCGTTTAAATTGACATGATTCACATACTCTGACATGTTTTAGCAAAATATGTCCCTAAGTAGTTTGCCTCCCTATTCAACGTCTTTTGTTAAAGAAAAAAAAGTATTTCGTAGCAATTAAAAGGGTCAAGGAGAATCGCACAACCAAGTGAAGCATGGAAACAAGGAGAATAGATGGACAGGAATCTTGAAATCAACAACAAACGATTAACAAAAGCTGGCTCATCTCCACATTAATTTTAGTTTAACAGCCGAAAAAAATCAAGGCTATGATGCCAAGACAGTTGCACCGCCAGGGTAAATTCACAACGCTAGATAAAGAAGCACCAACCCGGGGGTCTCCCCGGTTTGGGAACTTTTGGTTGCATGCTTAGTTGTTTCAACACTACTCAGGAGACACTAAATGCAAGCAGACTCGACAAAGCAACAGTGGATATTACTAGTTCATAAGTAACAACACATTCAAACAAAACTCCCCTTGAGCATTTCCTGTAGCTATCGAAGTTGGCTCATATCCTCAATACACGACCACTCAGCAGTTGTTATGTATCTTACGTAGTTATTTTGCTTGCAACAGAGTTCTTGTCATCCCCAAACCAAGTTGAAAAAACCTTTATCTCCGCGAGTTTGCTCCATCGTCATTTATCAAATTTTATATGCTTGCGACGGCACGACAAGAATAGAAGGACTTTCTTTCGAACCCACAGGACCAGCATCAGCAACACTACCTCCATGAATCCTCCTGTGAGACGTAAAAGAATATTCCGGTGTGAGAAAAGGATTAAGGTTTGTATAAACAAATTGTGCAAGGTTAAAGATTCCAGTCCTATACAAGTTTACCAGCCACACAAGCAGTGAGAATGAAACAAGATTTGCTACACCAATGCCGTCTCATAGGGATTAGCATTGCAAAGTATTGTTTCGACAACATTTTACTGAAGAGATATTTCCATTCTCAAATATTGGCAGCGCAGCACATTATATCCTTGTGCTATCATATAATATATGCACAAAAGACAAAACAGGGAGCACACTGTGAATTTTATATCCTCGTCTATCATAAAATTTGCACAAACGGCATGCTAAATATTGCATCCTCCAACTAACACACAGTCTGCAACTGAGCTCTTGTACTTGGTACTCAATTAGTTGCGCAACTCACTGTACAATATCACAACTCGAAATTAAGCCATTTCCGCAGAAAAAAATTGACCAAAATTGCCAAATGTGACATTAACGGCAGATTATGACAATTATGCAATAATCTAATGCTGGCAGGTAACTTAACATGATCTAAGGACCAGAGGCGGCTGGAGAAACTTTACCGGGATCTTCAAGCACAAGCTAGAGCCTTGTTGTACACCAAAGAAGAAGGCCACATCATGATGTAGGGATGAGCAGGGGTTGTATATGTATCATCAAAGAGCTTCTTCAGCTTTCTAGTTTCCAGGCAGAGGGATAGGAGGGAGTCAGGTTGCTCTTCATACTTAGCAGATAAGTACACAAAGCCATCGATGACCGCCTCAACATTCACTGCGGCCTCATCCTCTGTGATATCGACAAGTTTATGCAGTGGAAAAAACTTGCCCCCGATCCATTTCTCAACACCATCGGCAGCACCGGCTCTCCAAAACGAAATAAAGAGCGTTCCAACAGATGCATCGAATGAATCTACTCTGACCAGACAGATCTTCCCATCCTTGGTCTGACCAAGCCTAAATTGCTTGGCGACGGCGTTTTCCTTTTTTGCATAAACACCGGCAAATTCAGTGTGGTGAACTCTAGTGTCGCGGTGTTGAGAGCGAGTAGAAAGGCTTGCGTAGTGTGCTTCCAATAAATGGATCCATTCACCCGCATACCAGGGTGGAACGTGATGAATGCTTCTTCTCCATCATCATGAGATTGCGGCTCAGATTGTGGCGGCGGCGGCGGTAAGACTTGCCACTCCCTAGTGGCCGATGAGAAGACAGCGACACGGATGGGCACGTGCTTCGACAATTGGTAAAAGATCATACGGAACACTCCTCCTCCCAGCTGGTCCTCTTCGGAAATGGCAATATGGGACTCAAGGGGTTGTGTGATACTCGTGACTTTTTTTCTTCGGATGTTCCGTTACCTGAAGGCTGGGCGATGCAAGTCAGGTCCACCATGTCAGTGACTTAAAGGATTGTGTGATCTCGTGATCGATTCTAGCTGATTTTTTTTCTTCGGTTGCTCCGTTACCTGAAGGATGGGCGATGCAGTTCAAACCGGTTGGGTCCACGATGTCAGTGATGAAAGGACATTGTCCGATAATCTTGTTTTGACGTTTGATTACAACACTTGGAAGTATTTAACATACTCTCTAGTATCAACAGTAAATATGCAAAAAGGAAGAAATGCCGTATTGTCGGAAATGCAACAGGAAAGAAAGGGTGTTCAGCAGGCTGGCCGGCCCCCAGACCGGCCTAGGCCGGGCTCCACGCCGGAGCAATCTGGTGGGTGTCCGGCCCCCAAACCGGCCTAGGCCGGAGTCCTGGCCGGGCTCGTCTGGTGGGAGTCCGGCCCCCAGACCGGCCTTGGCCGGGCTCCTGGCCGGCGGCGTCTGGTGGGGGTCGGGCCCCCAGACCGGCCTTGGCCGGGCTCCAGGCCGGCGGCGTCTGGTGGGGGTCCGGCCCCCAGACCGGCCTTGGCCGGGCTCCAGGCCGGGGGCGTCTGGTGGGTGGCCGGCCTCCAGGCCGGCCCAGGCCGGGCTCCAGGCCGGCGGCCCAGCTTGTTCCAGTTTGATGATTGTTGGCCGGCCTAGGCCGACCTCCAGACCGGGCACCCCCTTATGACCAACGGCTAGATTTCGGGAGGGGGTACTTATACCCCTCCATCTACCTCGGGACAACTACCACGACCAAAAGAAGAACACCGCCATTGTTTGAAAGCTTCAAATCGATAGATCTCCCTCTCTAGCCACTCAATCACTTAGTCCTTTGGAGATTTGAGAGAGGAGACCTAGATCTACACTTCAACCAAACCAATTTGATTTCCCCCTTGATTTGTGAGAGGGGGCTTGCTACTCTTGGTGTTCATTGGAACCCTAAGAGGTTGTGGTCCTTCGGAGCTTTGGGAGCTACGAAGACTTTGCCGGGAGCCACCAATTAAGTTGTGGTGCGTGCCTCGGCCTTGGGCATCGAGTCTTGGCGGCTCGGTGCATTTGGTGAAGACCCTCCAACTTGTGGAGTGTGCTTCATCCTTGTAAAGGTTCTAGTTGTCAACCTCAACGGCAACATAGTGACAAGTGCCTCGCCACATCGGTGGTAAGTCACAACGGAGATACGGTGTGCCATATCAAGGCTACTCGGTGTTTCACTTTGGTGAACACCGCGCCGCTCCAACGGAGATTAGCTTCCATTGGGAAGTGAACTTCGGGATAAATCTTCGTGTCATCTTGTTGCTTATCTTTGCACTTACCTTTACTTGTTAGCACTAGCTTACTATATCTATATCTTGTGCTAGTGATCTTTGCTCATCATATAAGGTTGTTCACCTAGTTGCATATTCTAGAGAACCTATATTTGAGCAATATTCTTTTAAAACGAAAAAAAGTAAAATTTGTAGTTAACCTATTCACCCCCCCTCTAGTTAACCTCATCGATCCTTTCAATTGGTATCAGAGCCTCGTCTCTTTATTAAAGGCTTCACCGCCTAAAGAGGAGGATGGGGGACCCCACTCCCATGGAATTGCTTCAAAAGCAAGTCGAGTCCATGGGGGAAAGATCCGATAAGATGTTGGATAGGTTAGAAGAACTAATAATGAAACTTGCCTCTACATCTAGCAATGCAAATGAAAGTCCCTCAGTAGATGAAAATGGTAATCCCATATCTCATTCAAAAGAAAGTGACGAACACTCATCTAAAAATGAAAACCCAAATCAATTTGGACATATTTATAACAATGCTCTTAATGTTCAACATCCGCATGTGAACAATCTTGGTAATCCACCTTTAGTAGATAGGGCCCGTTTTACTAATTGGAAAGCTTCTATGAAATCTTATGTGTGTAGCTCTTCAATGCAAATATGGAGAATCATTGAGAGGGGATACTATCCTAAGGATATCAACAATTTGACCTCAAGTGAGATCATTGATGAACAACTCAATGCACATGCTATGCACATGCTAGAGAAGGCAATGGTCAATGAAGGTGTTGAGCACATCCGGTCTCTCCCAAACGCCAAGGAAGCTTGGGAGTATCTACTTGCTATGTATGATGGCAATGTGAGCATGCAACGCTCAAAGAAAACACTTCTTCAACGGCAAGTTGATCACTTCATTATGAAGGATGGAGAAGTTCCGGAGGATGTATATCGAAGACTCAAGGCTCTTGTTGTGGACATGAAGGATGTTGGATTCAAGGATTGCGATGATGATTGGTTCATGGGAAAATTTCTTCAAACCTTGATTCCATACAATGAGAACATGGTAATGAATGTTCAAGCAAGAGCGGACTACATGGAACTAACTCCCAATGATGTTTGGGCACCTTTGTCACCATGAATATGATGAAGAAATCCTCGGAAGATGTTCTAACTCGTGTGAATGGAATGAAGAAAGTATCTCTTGCCTTGAAGGCAACATCCTATGATGAGGAAGAATCAAGTGATGAAGGTGGATCCACCTATGTGCCATCTGAGAAGGAAAAGAGGGTGTCACACAATGAGTGCTTAGCGCTTGCCAACCACAATTGGTGGAAGAAAGGGGATTTTAGATCAAATGCAACGAAGAACAAGGGAAGAGAAGGCTCAAGTACAAAGAAAGCAAGAACTTGTTTCAATTGTGGAGATAGTGAGCACTTCGTCGCGGATTGTCCCTACAAGAGTAGAATTGAGAATGGAGAAAAGCTCGTCAAGAAAACCAACTTTGTTCCTAAAAACAAGAACTTCATGAAGAAGGTATCTAAAAGGGCAATGGTGACAAATGAGCAAGAATATATATCCGGAGGTGAAGAAAGTGGAGATGAAGAAGAACAAGTCGGCATGGCGGCAATGGTAATTGGGGTTATTCCTTCTTCTTTGGACTCTCTCTTTTCAACTCCGAATGACAAGAAAGGTCCAACCAAACACAAGTGCCTTATGGCCAAGGGTACATCTCCAAAGGTAACTCACTCACTAAAACCCTCGATTCCTCTACTCCATCATTGTTAAATTGTGTTGAGGAACTTGATGATAAGAATGCTAATAATCTTTCAAAATTCATGAGATCACTTGAAAGTGAAAATAAAATTGCATTTGATGCCTTCATGACTCAACTTGGTAATGCATATGGTCTCATAGAAGAACATGAAGAAAGAATATGTGAACTTGAGGGTTTCGCTCGTGATGATGCTAATAGGATAGCGGAGCTTGAGGAAGCCCTAGATAATGCACTATGCCTTAAAGATTCTATTGAGGAAATCTCCACTTTAGATCTGTCTAAAATGATGGGTGACCGTGATCATGCACTATGTAAGCTTAAGGAATTCATGGATGAAAATGATAACATTATGAATGGTCACAATGAACTACTTAAGGATTTTGAGCATCTTGAGAAAGCACACATGGCACTCTCAAGAGAGCTCAAGGTTCTTAAGGAGTCACATGACAACTCTCAAAATAAGGATGTAAATGAAAATGCTTGTGCCACTAATCCCTTGTGTGTCAAGCATCTCTCATATTGGAGAACAATAGGTTGAAGGCTCAACTTGAGAAAGGACTAGTGTCTTGCATCCAAGGAGAAAAGAACCTCAATAATCTTTTGAGAAATCAAAGGAGAGTTGTGGGTAAGGAAGGACTTGGATTTGGAGTCACATCCCAGAAGACCAATGAGAAGAAGAAACAACTCCCTCCACCAATGCTATTGTTTTTGTGAAGGAGGGGGAGTTGGGCTAATGATGAAGATGAATTCGATATCCTTGCTAAGAGCATTGCTTCTAAGAAACACATCTTCCCACAACAATTTTGCGGGAAAATATAATCCATCTTATGTGTTTTTGAAATCTAATAATGGACATGTTTATGCAAAATATGTCGGCACTTCATATGGTAGTGATTATAGTTCTACTATTTGGGTTCCCAGACCCTTGTGACTAACAAAAGAGGACCCATCAAAACATGGGGACCTAAGTCAAGAACTTGATCCATTGTAGGTGTGTGCTTCCGGAGGATCATCATGGCTTATTGATAGCGGTTGTTCCGCACATATGACCAGAAGCAAAGAAGTGTTGAAAGATTTAAAGCATCAACTTCTCAAGATATCTCATGTCACTATTGGTGATGGTTCCGAACTCAAGGTATTGGGACACGGCAAAGTGGTCATTTCTCCGGATACATCCATTGAGAAAGTCCTCCTTGTTGAGTCCTTGGTTATAATTTACTTTCCGTTTTGCAACTTTGCGAGTGCAACTTTACCGTTGTCTTTGGACGATATCATGTGCTTATCCTTCACGCAATTTCTCTTAAAGTAGCCTTTGTTGGATTTGTGGAAAACCGTATGTATGTAGTGGATTTCTCGAAAGAAACTACACACATTGCCACTAGTCTAATGGCTAAATCCGACGTGGGTTGGCTTTGGCATCGCCGGTTGGGCCACGTCGGCATGAGAAATTTGCAAATGCTTGTGAAGGGTGAGCATGTGGAAGGACTAACAAAAGTTAACTTTTCTAAAGATCGTCCTTGTAGCTCTTGCGTTGCCGGAAAGATGCATGAGAAGAACCACCCCAAGGTGACAACTATCAATACAACGAGGCCCTTCCAACTCATTCATATGGATTTGTTTGGGCCTCCTACTTATGAGAGTCTTGGTGGCAAGAAATATTGCTTGGTAATTGTTGATGATTATACAAGATACACTTGGACTTTCTATATCAAGAAGAAGAGTGAAACTCAAAGGGAATTCATTGATTGGGCTACCCAAGTACAACGCCAATATGACACAACCATCTTGGCCATAAGAAGTGACAATGGAACCGAGTTTAAGAATTACACCATGGATGAATTCTTGAGTGATGAGGGCATTAAACACCAATATTCCGCTGCGTATACCCCTCAACAAAATGGTGTTGCGGAAAGAAAGAACCGTACACTTATTGATATGGCAAGAACTATGATGGCCGAATTCAAATCTCCATACAATTTTTGGGCCGAAGCCATCAACACTGCTTGTCATCTACCCAACCGGCTCTATCTCCGCCCATTCACTAAAAAGACTCCGTATGAACTTCTTGGGGGTAAAAAGCCGAACCTCTCTTATATTAAAGTTTTTGGTTGCAAATGTCAAGTTTACATTAAAGGTTCTAAATTACCTAAATTTGGGCCTAGAACTTTTGAAGGCATATTTGTTGGTTACGCCAAGGATTCCCACACTTATAGGGTCTTTAACATATCCACCGGGTGTGTTGAAGAATCTATGAATGTGGTATTCCATGAGGATAATGGCTCCCAAGTGGGGCAAGTTTATCTTGATGATGTAGGTGATGAGCCCTCCTCCATCGCCATAGGAAGAATGGGTATAGGTCCCCTTATACCCATTGAGGAACCCCTTGTGGCAACGGAGTTGGACTCAAGCTCGACGCAAGTGGAGCCTTCTACATCAACCATTGATCAAGCGCAAACCAAGAACAAGCTCAAGATCTACAAGATGATACCAACCATCATGATAATGATCAAGATCCACCCAATGATAATGGTGGTCAAGATTTTGGTGATCTCTCACCAAGAACTCCAACCCACTCTCGGATTAATCAAAATCTAGATGAAGGAGATGATGAAGATGCACCTCCAAATGAGAGACCCTCAGATGCTCTTGCTCGTCGAGTGGCTAGCAAGGCCGTGGCATTACATCAAAAATCTCTCTATCAAAAGAACATCATTGGTGGTCTTGGAAGGAGTGTGTCCACTCGGAGGCAACTATTACTCTTTTGTGGTGTCCATGCTCATATATCACATTTTGAACCTACCAAGGTGTATGAAGCTCTTGAAGATGAAGATTGGGTTCATGCTATGCACGAAGAGCTCCATAACTTTGAGAGAAACAAAGTATGGTCCCTAGTGGAAAGACCCAAGAACCATAATGTGATTGGAACCAAATGGGTGTTCAAGAACAAGCAAGATAATCATGGACAAGTGATTCGCAACAAAGCTCGTTTGGTTGCTCAAGGCTACTCTCAAGTCGAAGGACTTGACTACGGTGAAACTTTCGCTCCCGTAGCTAGACTTGAATCCATTCGTATATTGCTTGCATTTGCTTCTAGCTATAAATTCACTTTATATCAAATGGATGTTAAAAGTGCATTTCTAAATGGTCCACTTAATGAGATGGTATATGTTAAACAACCTCCGGGGTTCGAAGATCCCAAGTGTCCTAACCATGTCTACTTACTCCATAAGGCTTTGTATGGCCTCAAACAAGCCCCACGTGCTTGGTATGATCACTTAAAGGAGTTCCTAGTAGACCGTGGTTTTGCACTTGGGGTAATCGATCCCACACTCTTCACCAAGAGTGT